>OY997268.1:619874863-619924863 GCA_963921465.1 Triticum timopheevii | reverse complement strand
ATATATATATATATATAGAACTAGTTTATTTTTAGTAAATGCTTTAAACTAATTGAATTAATATAACTAGTTTATTTTTAGTAAATGCTTAGTTCAATTAATAGAAGTAGTTGAATTAATTGAATTAGTAAGTGTTTAACGTTTCGCCTAATATGAACATAGGAAATGTCGTCTGACGACGGAAATTTTTTCATTATGTGCGAATACTGTGACGACCAGCGCGGCCAGTGCGACAGAAATTTCCTTGTTGATGGTAGGCGATTCAGCATCAAGCTGGATGAGACTTTTGAATTCGATACAGTAAGTCACAACGACAAGTCTGTTTTCGTAATTAAGCATGACTTATATGTGCTTCATTTGCCTGACTTATAATTTTTAATTTTCACTATTCTACTAGCGCATCCCGTGCCATGCAAGAATTTTTGTCTTGGATAAGATAGGTTTCAAAGATATGGAAACTATGGAGGTAAAGAGAGCATACCTGAAAACTGAGCATGATGGTTATACTTTCAACGTTAAAGTATACAATGCACAGACGTACAGCTATTTTAAATGCAAAACTTGGCAAGCACTATGCAAGGCTTATTCATTTGAGCTTGGTATGGTTATCACCTTTGATATTCACCCGGAAGATGATATTGAAGGTAATAAAGACATATGGGTCGATGTGCAGACGCCTCCAGTTCTACCATTATGTGAGTTCTTCTCAACTATATTTTTGTCTTTGATATTGCTTATTTCAAAAAAAAACTGACAACTAATTTCTATTGACAGCTTATCTCCATTCAACCAAACATGTCCGGCGCTTGGTAGAGAGGATCTACTACTGTCCCGGAGCAGAACTAAACTGCGAGGAGATGAGTCACTATGTTTCATGGCTTGAGGATCTTCGTACTGCCAAGACAAATTTTCTTACTGCACTTAGAAATGCTAGTAGTCAAAACGTGCGACCAATAGTGATGGTATTGAACTACGGTCACATCTATTTAGGAATGATGGTAAGATATTTACTATTTGTCCTCAGTGCATATTTTGCATACATAATTTTTTTGCTAAACTTTCATTGCTAAGTATATTAATTAAGTACTATACAATGTTCTTCAATAGGGACTCCCAATGACAGTTGTGCCTCAGGGGATCGAAACTAAAGGTCAGATGTCGATTGTTAGCTTACGGCCAAGATATCCTGCATTGCACATGAATGCATTCAGAATTTCTAGAAGCGATGAATGCTTAATAGTGAAAGATTGAAGCAAAATTGTTAATGATCGCAGAGAAGTACTAGGGGGCAGCAATGAGAAGCGCAACCCACGATTAGGAGACAGGTTCATCGGCATGCTCCAGTATGATCAATCAGGAGAGCTATACATGTTCTATGCTATTTTACCAGAGAGAGAGTAGCTAGCAGGAGTGATTTAGCTAGTTCTTCATGCTGCTCTTAATTAGTATTTGTCCTTTCATGTCTGTGTTCTTCGTTCTGAACTTAAGTGATTTGCTTTTGTGGTGTTATATATGAACGCTTATAATATCATGACAATCATGTTGAACTCGATCGATAATATTTTTGCTTCTGGTACAAGTGAATGTTTCTTCTTTAAGCTAGTAGTGCTGGTGATGATTAGATAGCTAGTTAATTATTATATCATTTAATGAAAGAAACCGCAGATTAGTTTCAGCTGGATGGATCCTACCTAAGTTATCAAGTATATGCCATATCCGTATATATTATAGTTGATCAAGTATAATATGGATATGGCATATACTCTAGCTAGCTAGCTAGTAGAGATATCTAATAATGCATCCAGTCGAAACTAATCCGCGGTACTTTCACCTAATGATTTAATAACTCATTATAATGTAAAACAATCACTAAATTAAATTGAAAACACAAAATTAAATAAATTTTTTTAAAAAAACATCCAAACATTTAGTACCGGTTGGTGTTACCAACCGGTACTAATGCCCTCCACGCAAATGGGCCTGGCTCGTGCCACGTGGTGGCACTTTAGCGCCGGTTCGTGACGAACCAGTACTAAACGGGGGGACCTTTAATCCCCACTCTTTAGTGCCGGTTGGCGAACCGACACTAAAGCCCGTTACGAACCGGCACTAAAGGCCGGTTCTGCACTAGTGCATCCAAATCTTATGTGGATCTCACCGGAGCAATGTGTGTCGTATCAGGGCCGTGTCCAAGAAAACGGAGGCCCGGTGCGAAATAAAAATTGAGGCCCTCGACGTAACAAATAGCAATTGGTAAACAAGGATTTCTACATTAAAAATAGACTCTGTATATATCATCCTTCTGATGTGTTTTGGCATTCATCCTGTGATATCCTGGAACCTCATTAGCACTAGTATCTAAACCTTGATTATTCCGAAGAAACATTCGACTCTTTTACTAAACAATTATCAGGAACGTCTTTTTGATGTCGAGTGAGTTTTTCAATCTTTTTCCTTTTCTTGCGTTTTCATGTCCCAACTTAGACTTCCTAATTCTAGAACTGGAGGAAATTTCAGTAAAAAAAAACTAAGAAGCAAATATCATGCACTAAAAACTAAACATAGAAACAAAGAGGGATGAAATAGCCTTTTGTTAATTTGGGAAGAAAACCATGTGGCGGCACCGTGTGTGGATTTGATAGTCCGCTTGATCTTCCTGATGAATTGGGACCTAGCACTCTTGCCCTCACAGGTCCAGCGACAAGCAACAAGAGGATTGAAAGTAGTAGATGAGAGATTTGAGAAATTGAGTGAAGAAAGAGAAGACACCCAAATAAATAGATGGACGATGATGGAGTTGTCATACTACTGAAACTACAGATTGAAGAAGACACCGAATAAATTGCATCAGAAGACTGTTTTGGGGAGAATACGAGTGAATTAATCTACAGGAGTAGAATCGGGAGCTGCTATAGGATCATGGGAAGACGCTAGAAGAGAAAGAGACCAGAGAGAGAAGAGGAGGAGTCGTGCGTGAGATACGGTCTTGAGAGTAATTTTTTGCTGATTCCTAGGTACTTGATTAATTGATTAGTCATGGCGTTTTTATGGGAGAATTAGCCACGACTAAACTGGTTATTAGTTAGAAAATTGGGACCCTGCTAAATTGGGGGCCTGCTAAATTGCGGGGCCCTGTTCGGTCGAACACCCTACACATGGGTGTAGTACGGGCCTGTGTCATATATTGGAAGTATGCCACTTATGAGGCCCGTTGGAGGTTAGCTCTCCCGTAGGAACCCTCCGGAACCATGGCCCATGACATGGCCATCGATTGGTGCAGCGCAAATCAACATACGGCCGGCCAGTGGCGGGGACGTGGCGCCTACAGCACTACCAGCGCTCGCACGGCGGGGATCTGTCGTCTCCGCCGATGGAGCATGGTCATGCTCTCGGACTTGGCCCGAGCGCGAGTGCGGCGCCGGAATAAGGGGCGGCAGTGTGGTAGGCGTCGATAGCAGCAGGATGCTTCTCGGCCTCTACTCTGCATCCCGAACTCATGCATGCATGCATGCATAAAGGGTGTGTTTGGTTGCCTGTGCAGCTCCACCCTGCATCGCATGGAGGATCTTGGCTGAGCCTAGCCTGGTTGAGTTGATGCAAACTTGGACCGAGATGTATGTTTGGTGGACTGTAGGATATATGTGCATGAGAGATGTTGTACACAACAAATGTTGTTTGGTAGGCTGCATTAGAAATTTTGAAATAAAAATCAATTTCTTTATTTATCATAGATTTCTCAAACAAGTAAAACAAATCTGAACCAAAATCAGGTTGAATTAGAGCTTAATTCCATGCATTAACCTGCTGCTCCGGTCACAATCTGCAAAGTAGAAACAAGGCATGTGTTTAACTGAACATTCTTCTGTCAGTCACCATTCAGAGCAAAAACAGATGAAGATTGGGAGATTAGGAATGCCAGATACAAGATCTGGAACAAGTACGCACCATCCATGAGCAAATCACAAGACCCCGTGAGAAAAATTTGCACGAACATGGGAGACATTGGGCGCTCCTGCTGCTGTTTAGATGGGACGATGCACAGATGACCTGGCACCTCCTGGACCTTTGGCTACCATCCACCCCGCTCCGATGGATGGGGTGTAGATCTGAGAGAGGAAGGGGTGTCTGGAAGGTGGCGTTGGCGGCGGCCTTCGGCTGGCACCCATTCCACTGCCGTGGATGGGGGTGTGGATCTGGCAGAGCAACGACCGCTGGGAAGGAAGAGTTGGCGACGGAGAGCGATAGTCAGCGAGGACATCGACGGGGATTCGACCATCTCCGTCGTAGATTTGAGGACGGTGACGAACGGTGAAATGAGAGCTCCAGCGGGGAACGAGAAGGAAATGAGGGGAAAGAGGTGAGGGGACGCGCTGACCCCCATGACCGCGAGAGAATCGCTACCCCACGCCCGCATTGCGGGTGCAGGCGATTTGCATCAGTTGAGCCTGCACGAGGGAAACACCCGATTCCTGCGTTCCCACGAGCCTGGCTGAGAGCCTCCTTTTGCATCGGTCGGGCCAGGCTGAGGATGCTATGGGGAACCAAACAAGCTGAATATTGCATGCCCGGTGCGAGCCAGGTGCAAGCCAAGCAACCAAACACGCCCAAAGTTACTGCACAGACGTCAACGGAGTCAAGTGCCCAGACAGGCCTCACGTGAGGAGGTCCCCATATCACAAGTAGCAGCAGCGTTTTAGGTAGGAGTATTTGCTGAGCAATATAATCCCAACGTGTTCTGTTGCTCTTGAGAAAAAGGTGATGCGGACGGACGCGAGTAAGATAAGCTGGCTAGCTAGGACCAGATGCGATACAGGCCATCCTCTGGCCATGGCGACACGAATCTACTGCTGCGTGCCTCGGGTTCCGAGGGGGACGGCGACCTGGCTCGCCGAGCCGAGGGGGGCACGTGGCTAGCATGCATGCATGCATGGCTTGACATGTGGATCCATGGGGCTAGTGGGACCGGGCTGTCATGAAGACAGATGATGCAGGAGGGGACAACGACGACACTGTTTGACTGGCAGCATGCATCGAGATATAATTAATGCTCGTCCTATTTAACTTGGTTTTTCTAGACGAAATCAGATAGTATTTTAATGAAAACCATGAGCCATTTTATAGTACTCCCTCCGTCTCAGTTTACAAGTCCTACTCGTATACCTAGGTTGTCAATTTTATCATCATAATATAAACTATATAACACAAAAATTATACCATTTGAAAATAGAACATTTGAAGTTTATATTGGTATATTTTTTGTAATATATGACTTGTATTAGGTTGGTCAAATTGACGACCTAGAAGTACGCGCACGCCCTATAAACTGAGAGAGAGGTAGTACTACTTATTTTTTTAGACGAAATTAGGCAGTATCTATAAATACCAAAATAGTTCATCCCTGTAAAGAATCGATTGTAAAGGAACAAGAGTATCGAACGAATGGTCGAATCAGTAGTCTTTATTGATGATTGACATGATATATATACAATCACAATGGACGCGATGGTTCGCTAGAGGCGTCTCCATGGGAACCGTCATGGACGGTTGTTAGCCTTTTTGGAACCGCCAGCGCGGAGAGATGGGAGCGGGGATTATCCCTAATAACCCTAAGGGTTATTATTTAACACACCCCCTAATCACCGCTTGATTGCATAGTAGTCCATCATCTGATAAAGTCTCCTCCAAAAAACCCTGTGGGAAAAATATGAGGAGTAGTGCAGGATATGCTGGTAAAACTCCTTCAAACCCATTGGAAAAATAAGGAGAAAATAATTCAATATATAATGATTATTGTCTCTTTTAACTCAATAAGAGAAAACTCATAGAGTTTAGAGCACAATAAATATGTCACATATACTTTCTTAAAAACCCCGGTGGGGAAAACAGAAAATATGACATATGGTCTTGTGTTGATTCTACCTCATTAAAAACCTTTATGAGAACCTATAAAGTAAACTCATGAAAGGAAAAAGAGTATAATATATTGTTTTTAAGAGGAACAATTCAGGAAGATACCCCCCCCCCCCCTGATTCTTGCATATTCCGAACTCGTCATATACCAATTCCATGAACACAGTTCTGGAACATAGAAGTTGGTACAGACCTGGTGAACAAATCAGTCGTATGATTTGACTTGCAAGATATGCAATATAGCGATATTGCTTATTATGTAACCTGTTTGCATCCGGGCAACACAAGCAACATTATCTTTGAGATAATGGTAGGTGGATGTAGCCATGAGGTCTGTTTCGAAGACTCTTCATGAGGGGGCACTAGTAGAAAAAGGGTCAAATATGAAGTACAATAGTGCCGGTTTGAATTACAGCCGGCACTAATGTGTACATTAGTGCCGGTTCGTGGCGGCGATCAATAGCACCGGTTCGTGGCGAACCTTTAGTACCGGTTCATGCCACGAACCGGTACTAAAGAGGCTGTGTCAGCCTGCGGTCAGGCTATGGCCCCACCATCACCATTTAGTGCCGGTTCGTACCACGAACCGGTACTAATGAGGTTATGACAAGCTGTTTTTAGTCCCACCTCGCTCCCCTAACAAGCCTTTTACCACCTTAAATATGTTATTTCTCAAACTATCACAAGCACTTGGTCTTCATTGAACTCTGTGTGTAGAATTTGTGGCCGCAATATGAGTCATCATCGGTTTATAAATCGTTGATGACTCATATTGACAATTCAGATTGTACACACAAAGATCATTGATGATCAAAGTATTTTTGATGTTATAAGATCATATTGACAATTTAGACTGTAAATAAATATAAGATCATGATCTAAATGCTCTTATATTTTTTGCGTTCAGTATGCACCAACTGCTAGGCGGGAGGAGCTGTTTAGTACCGGCTCGTGGCGAACCTTTAGCACCCGTTCGTGCCACGAATTGGTACTAATGAGGTTGTGTCAGGTAAGGCTAGGGCCCCACGAGCACCTTTAGTACCGGTTCATGGATGAACCAGTACTATAGTTTCTTAGTAAGCTGTTTTTTAGTCCCACCTCGCGAAGAGAGAGGGACTAGGAGCGGTTTATAAGCCCTGAGTGCAGAGACGATGAAGAAGAGGCTCAATGCTCATGTTGCTTAGCTTCAAGCCTTCAGGAATATGGTAGACTACACGGAGCTATGCGCAATGCAGTTTACACTATTCCGAAAGGCTTGAAGCAAATTAACGAGCATTGCACCTCTTTTTTATTTTTAATAACTTATTACAACTCCAGACTTCTTCTGTTATGGCAAAAACTAATTTCACGTTGGCATTTCTTTTTTTTAAACTTTGGTTATAACTCGAGACTTTGACCATCAAGTTTTGCAGAAAAGAAAAAATAGCAGAAAAAAAACTATAGCTGAAAAGAAAAAAACTATATAAAATGACCGTGAAATTGAAAATCACTACAAAATGAACTCTGAAAATGTTGAATTTTGGCAAACTAGATGAAAAACTACTCAAAAATAAATAGAAGAAAATAAATATAACAGAAAAGAAAAAACTATACAAAAAACTACGCAGAAATAAATAGAAGAAAATAAAGCGGAAAAGAAAAAACTATAAAAAAAATTGGGGCGCTGCCCTGTGGGCCTGCTAGGCCACGGGCGTGCAATTACAGGCCTTAAAGGCCCAACAGACTCACAGGGCAGCGCGCAGAATTTAGGCCCACAAACCTGCTATATAGAGGAGTTCAAAGAGGTAGCCGCGGCTGGGTTTATAAACCAGTGCGGCTGCCCTTCGCCCGGCAAGGTGGGACTAAACTTTGGGGTGGCAGCGCGAGGCCTTTAGTACCGGTTTGTGGCTCCAACGGTACTAAAGATCACTCTTTAGTACCGGTTGGAGCCACCAATCGGTACTAAAGGCCTGCTCTTCCTGCCTCTTGGCCTGGCCAAAGTTGGCCTTTAGTACCGGTTGGTGGCTCCAACCGGTACTAAAGGCCCATCCTTTATATAGCACTTACAAAAATTTCAGTTACATCTCCCCACTTCGTCTCCAACCTCTCGCGACATCGCCGCCCGCCGCTCGATCCCGTCGTCGCCGCCCGTCGCTCGTCGTCCGTCGTCGTCGTCGCTGTCCCCGCCGCCGCCCGTCATCGTCGTCGTCTCGCGCAACCGCCCCGAACGCCGCCGCCGTCCGTCGTCGTCGCCGCGGTCCCGTACGTCTCTCGCACCCGCGCGCCGGCGGCCCCGCCCCGTACGCCGCCGCCCCCGCCCCGTACGCCGGTGCCCCCGCTCGTACGCACGGGGCGGCGGCGTACGGGGCGGCGTACACACATATACATACATACACACACTACACACACTACACACACACACACACATTTTTTACTTATTTTTTGTTTTTTGTTTTCTGTTTTTTAGAAAATTTAATTAGATATTAATTAGCTAGGTATGTGAGATTTGAACTAGTTGAATAATTAATATAACTAGTTTATTTTTAGTAAGAAAATTGTCGAACTAGTTTATTTAGGTATATGAGATTTGAACTAGTTGAATAATTAATATAACTAGTTTATTTTTAGTAAGGAAATTGTCGTATCTGAGATTTGATTATCTAATTAAAATATTATTTGTTAATAAGTTTTTCTGTTTATTTAATGTTTTTATATATTTTGAGTTTATATAAATGTTAGATTAATGTCGAATGTTAGATAAATTAGATAGAAAAGTTAAATATATAGTAATGTCAATTGTTAGAGATGAATATAGTTAGATATATATTTGAATTGACTAGATATTAATTAATGTTAGATAGTAATAAGTGTTTAATTAATGTTTCACCTAAGTGGGATAAGTCTGAGAAAGAGATGGAGGATTAGAACTAGTTTATTTTTAGTAAATGCTTAGTTGAACTTGTTGAATTAATATATAGAATTAGTTTATTTTTAGTAAATGCTTAGTTGAACTAGTTGAATTAATATATAGAACTAGTTTATTTTTAGTAAATGCTTAGTTGAACTAGTTGAATTAATATATAAAACTAGTTTATTTTTAGTAAATGCTTAGTTAAACTAATTGAATTAATATAACTAGTTTATTTTTAGTAAATGCTTAGTTGAACTAATTGAATTAATATAACTAGTTTTTTTAGTAAATGCTTAGACGAATTAATAGAAGTAGTTGAATTAATTGAATTAGTAAGTGTTTAATGTTTCGCCTAATATGAACATAGGAAATGTCGTCTGACGACGGAAAAAAATTCGGTATGTGCACATACTGTGAAGACGAGCGTGGCCAGTGTGACAGAAATTTCCTTGTTGATGGTAGGCGATTCAGCATCAAGCTGGATGAGACTTTCGAATTCGATACAGTAAGTCACAACGACAAGTCTGTTTTCGTAATTAAGCATGACTTATATATGCTTCATTTGCCTGACTTATAATTTTTAATTTTCACTATTCTACTAGCGCATCCCATGCCATGCAAGAATTTTTGTCTTGGATAAGATAGGTTTCAAAGATATGGAAACTATGGAGGTAAAGAGAGCTTACCTGAAAACTGAGCATGATGGTTATACTTTCAACGTCAAAGTATACAATGCACACACGTACACCTATTTTGAATGCAAAACTTGGCAAGCACTATGCAAGGCTTATGCATTTGAGCCTGGTATGGTTATCACCTTTGATATTCGTCCAAAAGATGATATTGAAGATAATAGAGACATATGGGTCGATGTGCAGACGCCTCCAGTTCTACCATTATGTGAGTTTTTCTCAACTATATTTTTGTCTTTGATATTGCTTATTTCAAAAATAACTGACAACTAATTTCTATTGACAGCTTATCTCCATTCAACCAAACATGTCCGACGCTTGGTAGACAGGACCTTCTACTGTCCCGAAGCTGAACTAAACTGCGAGGAGATAAGTCATTATGTTTCATGGCTTGAGGATCTTCATACTGTCAAGAAATTTTTTTTTCCTGCACTTGGAAATGTTAGTACTCAAAACATGCGACCAATAGTGATGGTATTGAAGTACGGTCACATCTATTTAGGAATGATGGTAAGATATTTACTATTTGTCCTCAGTGCATATTTTGCATACATATGTTTTTGCTAAACTTTCATTGCTAAGTATATTAATTAAGTATTATACGATGTTCTTCAACAGGGACTCCCGATGACAGTTGTGCCTCAGGAGATCGAGACTAAAGGTCAGATGTCAATTGTTAGCTTAAGGCCAAGATATCCTGCATTGCACATGAATGCATTCAGGATTTCTAGAAGCGATGAATGCTTAATAGTGAAAGATTGGAGGAAAATTGTTAATGATCGCAGAGAAGTACTAGGGGGCAGCAATGAGAAGCGCAGCCCACGATTAGGAGATAGGTTCATCGGCATGCTCCAGTATGATCAATCAGGAGAGCTATACATGTTCTATGCTATTTTACCAGAGAGAGAGTAGCTAGCAGGAGTGATTTAGCTAGTTCTTCATGCTGCTCTTAATTAGTACTTGTCCTTTAATGTCCGTGTTCTTCGTTCTGAACTTAAGTGATTTGCTTTTGTGGTGTTATATATGAACGCTTATAATATCATGACAATCATGTTGAACTCGATGATTGGTTCTACTAGAAATTCTATTTATATATATATATATATATATATATATATATATATATATATATATATATATATATGCATAAAGTTTACAATGTGTAGTATCATAAAATACCAGCAAACAAAAAAGAATTAAAATGGAAACACAAAATTAAATGAAAAAGAAATCATAAAACTAAAAACCCCTAAACCTTATAGTACCGGTTGGTCTTACCAACCGGTACTAAAGGGCTCCAGGCCCCCGGACCCGGCTCGTGCCACATGGTTGCCCTTTAGCACCGGTTCGTGCTGAACCGGTACTAAGGGGGGGGGGGGGGGGTTTAGTGACCACACTTTAGTGCCGGTTACGGAACCGACACTAAATGGCCTTACGAACCGGTGCTATTGCCCGGTTCTGCACTAGTGGGGCTAGCACACCTAGTAGGAACACTAAGCTTGTCTACGATCTGACATAGCGGGGACCTAATCAATGTATGCAATGATATCGGTGTTCACATTTCTGTGAAACTGGAAAACCAGGACAAGATGTTTGATGCCTTGAAGATATCGAAAGATATTCTTGAGTACCAACCAATTGTGTTTGGTGGATCCAATGACATTATGGAACGTTGAGTCCCAATATCTCATTTCCATCATCTCTTGGTCTAAATAGATATTTCTCTACGTCTAGAGAATGAACTACCACAAGAGTTATGGATGGATAAGATTTGTCCACAATGAATTTCTCTAATATATTATGGATATAGACAACATAGTACACCATAATGTATGAATGAAGGTGCTCAATTTGTAGTAACGAGCGGTATTTTGGTTTACCCAAACCCTTCATTTTAAACTCCGTCATTTAGATGATTACATGTGTCATCATTGTAGACACACAAGCATGGATAATCATCGTTGTAGGAGTAATCCTTGTGTATAAGGATCTCACTATGTCAGTTGTACCATATGTACTAACACCAATAAGTCATATGGTGACTTACTGATTTTACACAATGTATGTTGCATTTTGTATTTAGATTCAGAATTGAGATTCCATCGGGAATCAATCATATATGTTTGAATCTAGTGATCCACATGGATATGTAATCACTACATCTATCAACTGCAGAGATAGATGATTTTGTACTGCCAATGATATAAGTTATCGGAAAGAGATTCCATATCTGAAGAATAGTTGGGTATCTGTGTAAACCCTTGTGCTACAATACTTGCTCTTATCTATATTCTGTAAATGAGTGCAGTGTGTTTTCTGAAATGAGTGAAATAAGTTATTTGAATAAAAGTGAAATAAAACCAAATTTTGTTGTGAAACTAATTTTTCAGTGTTTAAAATTGATGTTTTTATGAGCGGAATATATTTCAATATATTTCTTAAATTTGCAGTGAAATTAGTATTGCAAATGAGAGTAATGTGTTTTCCGAAATGTGTGAAATCTATTTTGAAACGAGTGAAATGATTTTTTAACTTCTATTAGCGAAATAGTCAAAAACACTTTTATGAAATAAAGGATCAATCTTATGTTTTATGAAAGCGATATTAAAATATAATTAAAATATAAAAATAAGAAATTAGTGAAATAGGTCTATTTAAAACTTGTGAAATTGAGTATTTCAAACACGTCTAAGTTGCAGTCAAACACGTCTAAATTGAATATATTAAACTTCTGTTTTACTATTATATCAAATATATCTATGTCTTTGTGAGTTTCATATTCCAGTTTGTGAAAATGAGCAAAACACTAGAAAAAACTTTTATGAAATAGTGAAACAATTTAGTGTTTTACGAACGTGATTTCAGAGATAAATGAAACATATAAAATAAAATATATTTCAGAAATATCCAAAATTGATCTTGTTCTATAGATCTTGTCACCACAAATTTAAATATACAAAAAAATTCAATAATGGACATTTGGTTCAAAAGATATAAGTCATTGAAAATATGAGGGTGAAAATAAAATGCATGTCATATGTATTCTGTGAGTGAATGCATGCATGCATGCACCATTTCCCTACTCTAACTCTGTCTCTTCTGTAAAAGCTGACAATATCTGACACTAGTACATGTATTCACTAGTAGAAAAGGGGGCATCAGTCCCGGTTCGTAAGGGCCTTTAGTCCCGGTTCTTGAACCGGGACTAAAGGGTCGTTACTAATGCCTCCCTCTTTAGTCCCGGTTCAAACTAGAACCGGGACTAAAGGTTGCGGCCACGTGGAGCTCCACCTTTAGTCCCGGTTGGTAACACCAACCGGGACTAAAGGATATTTTATGATTTTTCTTTTTTGAATTTTTTTTTGAATTTTTTTTATTTTCAAATTTCTGAATTATTTTAACTTCTAATCTCTAATCACCACTCCTCATCACTGCTCAATTTATCCTCTAATCTCTAATCACCCCTCATCATTCCTAATCATCTAACTTCCCGAAAGGTCACCCATCCTCCCACACCCCCAGCCTAAGCACGCTTAACTTCCGGGTTTTATTCTCCCTCGTTTTTCCAGGTCTGCACTTGTTGTTTTCCTGACAATAGTAAGATGTCAATCCTATTAACCCTCAGAAATTTTGCATGAGCATGAAGTGACACATTTCACTGTTTGAGTTTGAAACTATTGTTTTAAAAAACAATAATTATTTAGTAACACTAATATTTCTTGAATAATTAGTTTGACCATTGTTTGACCACAGTTTGACCAGATTTGACTAGATTTGACCAAAATTCAAAATAACTGAAATAATTATGTAGTAACACTAATATTCTAGAATAATTAGTTATACCATTGTTTGACCACACAATTTGAAAATTTTTCGATTTTTTCCACTCTAGATCTTAAAAGCCCCGTAACTTTTTTTCTGTTAGGTTTTTGAGGATTTTAAAAATGTTTAACGGGGTTCCCCCGATTAAATTTGGATGTAACTTTTCGAGTAGATGATTTTTCATATAAAAAACTTTTTCATCCGAGTTAGTATGCAAAAGTTATGCCCATTTTACTAAATTCTAGAGAGATTTTGCAAATAAAGTTGAAATTCACATTTGCAAATTTTTCCCAACAACTAGACCACATATCACATGGGAAACTTATTTTCTTTTATTTTTTTGACATTTTCGTCATTTTCTTTTACTTTTTTTGAAAACTGAAAAGGCGATCCACCGGGGGGGGGGGGGGAGGGGGGTAGAGTTTGAAAATGGGACCTTTAGTACCGGTTCGTGCCATGAACCGGTACTAATGCCTCAAACCCCATTAGTACCGGTTCCTGGCATGAACCGGGACTAAAGGTCTAACCCTTTAGTCCCGGTTGGTGCCACGAACCAGTACTAATGGGCATCGCACCCTTTAGTCCCGGTTCGTGGCACCAACCGGGACTAAAAGGTCCAGACGAACCGGGACAAATGGCCCACGTGGCCCGGCCGGCCCCCTTGGGCTCATGAACCGGGACTAATGCCCCCATTAGTCCCGGTTCTGGATTGAACCGGGACTAATGGGCTAAATCGGCCTGGATCAAAGCCCTCTTTTCTACTAGTGATTGCTATGTGTAGTTTGATATCTAAAATAGAGTATAAAACCTGCACTGATCTTGATGAAAACGACGGAGGGTGGATCAAGCACCGGTACATCCCGGCTCTGGTAGAAAAACTTAGTCGGAGGCCTCGGCGCGGACGGGCGCAGGCGGGTGCAGCGGCGCCGACAGGCGCAGCGCGAGGGCGAGGGGGCCGTTCGCGAGCCCGGGTGTCGCGGGGCTCCGTGAGCAGGAGCGGCCGCAGTGGCCGTTCAACGGAGTCGGGGACGGCAGGCGCGACGGCGTCGCCCGGGACACGTGCAACCATCGGCAACCTCTGGAGCGGCGCGCCGGCTTCTGCTCCAACAGCCGCTGGGGTCGGAGGCTGCGGCGGCGGATCTATGACGGGAAAGTCGTACTGGTGCAGGGGGCATACTACCCAGCCATGCACGGAGCACCAGAACGGCGGCGGCGGAGCCGCCAGCGCCGGGTCGATGCCCCCATCGGCCTCGAGCCTTGGTACAGCCGGACCGGCCAGAAGCCGGGCGGGCATATCGGGCTGCAGAGGCGCAGATGGTTGCATGGGCTGGTTCAACAGCCCCGCGCCGTTCCGGTGGTTGTGACGGAGGTCTTGGCGGCACTGGTTCCAACCTCCACGCCGGAAGCGGCGGAGGTCGCGCACATGATGCTGGCGAGCGACGAAGCGGCGGCCACGGCCATCGGCGCGAAGGAGGCGAAGAAACAGGGACATCGGAACTCGAGGCATGGTTCCGTTTCTCACCTTTTCCCTGTTCTCCTCGTCTTCTCGTCGGAATTGCTCTCGCCGGAGAGCGTGCTGATAACGTGTTTGTAAAGGAACAAGAGTATTGAACAAATGATCGAATCAGTAGTCTTTATTGATGATTGACATGATATATATACAATCACAATGGACGCGATGGTTCCTAGAGGGGTCTCCACGGGAACCGTCATGGACGATTGTTGGCCTTTTTGGAACCGCCAGCGAGGAGAGATGGGAGCGGGGATTATGCCTAATAACCCTAAGGGTTATTATCTAACAAATCCCCATTACTTATTTCTCTTGACACGCAGCCTATCCACGTCATCATCATGGCCCACACATGTCACCTCATAATTTTTTTCCAACAAATCATTGGATACATTTTTATTTCATTTATTCTTCATCTTCTAACGTTTTGTTACCAGCGCAGCGCAGGGAACGGACCAAAAATAATATCTTCGTTTCCGTAAAAGCACAGACCCTCCTCCTTCTCCCTAAAAATAAACAAGAAACGAACCGATCAAGCCCTCTGTCTTAATGAATCAGAACACCCTTCCCCACAAATAAATCAGTCGTTTCCCCTGTACGGCGCCTAGGAACTGATCTCCGCACCTGGGAGCTCCTCCGGCATGATCGCCGGTCCGGCTGCCTCCGGTCTACCTGCGTCTACAGGGGTGACACCTGCTGCGGCCTTGCTCTCCCTCCCTCCGTCTCGCTGCTGCCCGTGACCTCCAATGAAAGACGTCAAGTCACCACACCACCGAGATCCGGATCGCAACCACAGTAAGGCCAGCTGCTTTTGTTCATGTTGATTCCGCCAAAGCCATCTAATCTCCCTTACCTATCCTCGCGTAAGGCTAGGTGCTTTGGTTCATGTCGATTCCGCGGCTGTGGACAGGACCCTCGACCAAATGAATCTGAATGTTGGCGGCCAGAGTCGTGAAGTTCTAGGACGCCCAAACTCTTTTATGCTCCAAACATGTTTGGGTATGGATATTCTGAACCTCACATACGCCATCATCTTATATACATTGCTATCCCAAATTCACATATGCAGTATCAGTTTGTTTAAGCGTACAATTCTGAATCAGTTTTGTTATTGTTGTGGATTCACCATTGTGTCTGCCCAGATTGAAGCTTTGATCTGAATCAGCAGAAGTAAAAAGTTGCAGGTAAGATCTCTGAGTGTAGTTTATATAGTCAGCACCAGATGGGGTTCTGTGAGATATATGTACACGCATAATTATGGATATTTTCATCGCGACATGAAACCTGGTCGTTTGGTGGACTATATTATGCCCAATGCCTATAATATGACAAAATTTAAAGAGAATTATATTCTTTCGGAAAATCTGTTGGTGACAACTGAAGAATGGTATTGTATAAATTGTCGACTTTGGGACGGCAAGAGAAGTATGTTCCGCTCCTCCTTGCAGAGATTATGTTTCCACCAGGGCGAGTTTCTGTCTGAAAAGGTCATTTTACTCTTTTGTGTATATATACCAAAAAGGCTAAAACTGACCTGTTGTTTCAAGGTATACTGCTCGAGAGGTGCTGCTGCAAGCTTCAGCTTACACACCAATATATTTTGCATGGCAATCATATTTGACGATCCATGTACAGATGTCCATACACATTTTACTGTTAAGTTCTAATATGGTAGTGACAAAGTTTTTTGACATATAACCATCATTCATTACAGATTAAAAGGGTTACAATTTCTTATCAGTCATCACTATATATCAGGTACATCTTTGACTCCAAAGAGTTACACTTTATTTTTACCTGCACATCTTAAGCTTATGCTGGAAATTTATCTTTATCAGTCATCACTATATCAGGTATATCTTTGCCTCCAAAGGGTTGCAATTTTTTACCTACATATCCTAAGTAATACTGGACATTTATCTTAGATTTTCCATTAACTACGGTATGTTGATTACCCATTTGTTAAATGGTTTTTTCTGCACGACAGTTGTTAATATCTGTCCAACATCACATATTATTTATTTTTTGTTTTGTTCGAAGGCCGAGCTTTGGGAAGAGTAAATACAAGTTACTAGATTTATGGTCTATTGTAAATTTGTGATCGGGGACCTTAAGTGTGGTATCACAATCTTTCATTTCTTCTTGGTTAATCTTCCATATATTTATTTCATTTCAGTCTAAAGCCGAGCTTTAGGAAGAGAATAAATACAAGTTATTAGATTTGTAGTCTATTGTAAATTTTTGGTTGGGGACCTTCCGTGTGGCATGACAATCTTTCATCACTTGGTTAATCTTTCGTAGGTCCTATCAGCTTGAAAGATATAAATATATTGCTTCCATTCCTTTCCTTCCAATGGTAATCTTCATGAATAATCTCTTCCCTGTTGATGTATAGTCCAAGACAGCCATTAGCACCTTCTAGAAATATGGAGTGTTTAGTCGACTAATTCAGTGATTTTGGTGTTATATTCTGATGCGAGTTTTACTCTAAACACTACTGATTATCATGTTAGTCATGCAATTAATATTGTGGCAAGTAAAATAAATTATTTCATTACATTTGATCTATTTACCATGCCGCATATTTTAAAATGTGTTATTATTATTGCATGATGTACGGTCCTTTTGCTTACCTCAAGCCTTTTCATGTCTACCCAAATGAACCTTTTGGTCTAAGTTCATTGTAGAAAAAATTACTCCAACAAGTCTCCGCAGCAACGCGCGGGGTGTCATCTAGTTTTAATAAAAACCAGAGTACGAGCTGTTGTGCAAAGACCGGTCGGTTTGCCCCTTGTCGATGCTCTCTCGTGGAGAGGTCTCCTTCGTCTTCATGGGCTCATGGCAGAATCAAGAGAGGGTCAATAGCTGTGTTTACCCAGATGAAGAAGATCCAAGTACTCCCTCCGTTCGAAAAAATTTGTCATATTCTAGTGCAATTGGGTCATATATTTGTGTGTTTTTCATATGTGGTATTTTTACGATAGTGGAGAACTTCTGCAGTTTTTATGTGTGATGGTAAGTTTCCATGTTGCTGAAAAAAAATTAGGCCCGGGGTTTACATCAATCCTGCCTCCGCCACTGAACACATGGGCGTAAAAAATGAAGGGGAGGTGTACTAGCGACCAAAAAATTGACAAGGTAAGAAAAGGCTGCCACCAATCCAAACGCCTTCCCAAACTGATGGTCAACGCCAAAATATTGTCATGGTAGCTCTCGGCTGCCATCCAAACACACCTTAGGCTTTAGTGCTTTACCAAGACCTACGTGTGACTCAAGCGCAGGATGCATTTATTAGGGCATCTCCGGCCAACGCCGATCCTCAAACTGTCTGGATCACGCGGTCTGAATGTGTTTTGCGATGTAACATGATCCTGTATCTGTCCGCTCGGCGGTTTAAATGCACTTTTTTCGCAAGCCGGCGACAAACTAGGAGGGGGGCCGGGGGGGGAGGGGGGGGGGTGTAACTTCCCAATTTTCAATTTGGATGTTATTCATATATCATTCATATGCATCCATAATTTATGCATTTTGTTGCTTTATTTTAGTTGCATTTTGATCCAAGAAACCTTAAGCAACTCAAGGACCAATTTGAGAGAGCTGGAGGTTTCACAAAAATTCAATTTTGATTTATAAAAATTTGGTAATTTGATCAAATTGTTTTTTCAAAATTCTTTTCCAATTATTTTAAAATAAAGAGAGAAGATAAAAGGACTTCTTCAAAATCAGCAACGAAATATTGGAAATTTAATTTTGAATTTTTGGAGAGTTTATTGGATTTTATTCGCTAGTTTATTTTATTAGTTAGCGGAGTAATTAGTACTATAAAGTTTGTTTTTAGTTTAGGCATTTAGGCCCAGAAAAATGTTCACTAGGTCAATAATAAGGCCATATTACTACGTGAATTTTTCTGATATTTTTAGGATTTTATTATATTTATTTAGCGTGTTTTAGTCTCTAGAAAAATTGTTTTTAAGAAAAAAGTTCCCCCGAACTGGGCCGGCCAAGCTAAGTGCCAGGCCACAGCCCAACTCCTCTCGCCCGCACGACCGACTCCGCTCAGAGTCCGGCCACGCCATGAAGCCGCCGCCGACCGGAGATCGGTCCGGACTCCTCGTCCCCGCCGCCGCCTCGCTGCCCCTCCCCCAAGCCGAAGCCACCCCGGCCCCTCCTTCAATAGCGGGAGCCTCGACCCTCCTCTCCACCTCGATCTCCGCCACCGCCTGCACCACACACCGCCGCCGAAGCCGCCGCAGCGCCGCCGCGCCACGCCGCAAGCCCCGTCGCCGAAGTTGCCGGAGCCTCGCCACCCGTGCCGCAAGCCGCCGCCGCCACCGCCACCCGCCGGAGCCTCGCCGCCCGAACCCGCAAGCCACCGCCGCCGCCCGAACCGCCTGAACCAATATAAAACCGCCCCTGTCCGCCTAGTTTTTTCGGTTTTCTTTAGATCCGGTTTATTTATTTAGTTTTGCTTATTTAGCAGACGTTCGTTCGTTTAGGTTCTGTAGCGAACAAATTCGTTAGATTAGGCTCTATAGCGAACGTTCGTTCGGAAGAATTTTCTTTTATTTTAGTTTTTGGCCAGGGACCTATCTGTGAATATTTTCTTCACAGATTAGCCCCTGATCTTTAAACCCTCGTAAGTTTCTGCTCGTTTGTCCAAATTCGACGAAACCAATGCCAAAATATCCAGAGCAATCTCATCTATCCAGTAAACCCACTTGAACAGGATTTTCACAATTTAAAATTTGAGTTTAGTTCAGATTTGAATTAGATCTTGTTTTGTTCCTATCTTGAGTTTTGTTGCTCCGTTTGAGTTGATTCTTTTTACAAATCGTAGCTAATCACATGTACCTTCTGTTAAGATCTAGTTTACATAAATATAATGCTGTTAAAATTTGTTTTCTGTTTAGATTAGTTATTTGCTTGTTTTTGAGTTCTTTGGATCTTTTCTTCGATTTCTCTTTGCATCGTTTGCTTGAGTGCTTATGTATGCTATTGTTTGTCAATGCTAGATTTTCCGGAGTGTGAAGCTTGTTACTATGAATCTCTAGAGTTTTCCGATCGTCAGCAAGACAAGCTACACTTTGATCATACTTTTCAATATCTAGTTTTTACTATGCATTAGTTTTACCCTCAAAGATTTGCATGAGTAGAATTAGGAACATGTGTATTGGTTGTAGTACTTGAGGTAGGAACCTATTGCCTTTGATCACCCCAGGAATATGCTCTTATATTGCTTTGCCATGCTCATAGACGGGGATTGGATCGTGTTATTCATGGAAGTTGTGAGAGATAATAATTTTGGACAACACTAAGGTGGCAACTTTAATACACATCTGGGTCAATTGATTGGGGCACCTGGAGAAACCAGTGCTTGCCCATGGGAATCCCGGAGTACCCGTGTGATTTTCCCTCAGTTCGCCACCCAGGCTCTAAGGGATCATATGATATTTCATGCCTAGAAACTTCCGTGTGCAGCCACAACCCATTATGGGCCCTGGCATAGTTGAGTAAGTTGTGTGAGCTCTTGAAGAGGTGGACTAGTAGATGTAGGGGAAAGTAGGTGTGTCGGTCTATCCAGAGTAGAAAGTTAATGCTTCAGAAAGACTATGTCTCGATCTTCCGATCATGGATGCGGTCGAGTCTTGTGGGAAAACTGCGCAACCTCTTAGAGTGTATAAACTAATCATGGTTAGCCGTGTCTCCGGTTATGGACAATTTGAGTATCTAGAACTGGATATTTATGTTGATCTCATCACTCTATTTAATTAATGTATTGGGTTTAATGATGATGCTTGTTTAATGGTGGGATTGAGTTGGAGGAACCTTCTCAATCATTGGTATAAACTTTGTAGAAATTAAATTTATTCCTTTGTTGTGGGAAAAAAAATTAGTTTTATGCAAAAAATTAAGCTTAGAGCCTCCACCAGCACAATATGCATGTAGATATAGTTTCTTGCATTTATTTGCTTTATAGTGTAACTCTGCCAGCATATTCCATGTGCTGACGTACACGGCTGCAACATCTCATGTTGCAGACTTTACCGACGAAGAATACGGTGTGCTAGGTCATTGTCATGCATTCAGCTATGCCGTTGGAGTTTGATGGACTCATTTATCTTCAAAGCTTCCACAGTTATCTTGTTTAGATGGCCTTCAGCCATATTATTTGTTAATAAATACTCTTTATGAGGACCTTGATGTAATAAGTGTGTGATTGAACTCTGTTATAATTCCTTGAGTATTGTGTGTGTCAGCATACCAATCCAGGGATGACACTTAATCACAGAGACTTCGGTCCATTAGGATCATGGTCGATACAAGGGGGGCAGGGGCTCACTAAGCGGCAAACCGACCAAGGTTTGCAGCCGTCCTGACAGCAACCACGCATGCATCTCACTAGCTCGACCCACCAAAAGAAAACCTCACTCCCACACGCGTGATTCCCGACCGGCGCCGCCAGCTGCCCGCTTTCATGCTATTGTAGAGCAGTTGCTCCATATTGAAGCCGGCCCAGAGCGAACGCGGCCTCTCAGTGGCGCCGACATTGAGGCGGCGCGCCGGCCAGCTCCCCCGAGCTCTCCTAAGACAACCCCACAATTAAGACAGGGTCTGACGATGACACCGCGCCGACCATGGAGCAGGCGCATGCGCACTAATAAGCCGCCATGGCGGATGAGGAGATGTCGGTCTTTCGGCAGGCGCTGGAGGAGCAGAGGTACAACCTGCTCCTCCTTGCGCAACACTGGCTGGCGGAGGACTAAATCTACGGCGAGCGCGCAAGCAAGGAGGTCATCACCATCATGGCTGTGGCGAATCCGAATTTCGTTGAGGAGCAGCGGGCACTGTACAAGGCTGCACGTTGCCACATGCCAAGGTATGTCCTTTGCGGCACTGGCGGGAGTGGGAGGTCAGGGAAGCGGGACGCGCCACTGCGACCATGGACTTGGAACTTTGCAGGGCGGCGCGGATCGGCGCTTCTGATAGGTGGCGGTGGCCGGATCCGGCCATTTTCTACGACGAGGGGGCTGCCAGAGTGGATGGGGGGAGGGGGAAGGGGCGACAGGGCTTGAGCGGCTGCGGAGTGAAAAAGTGAAGGGGCGGGGAGTGGGGATTTCTACTCCAACGGTGCATGGTTGAGTATATTTAAGGGTCATGGCGGACGCGTTGTCAACCATTATAATAGTTCGGTTAGATACACGTTAAAGGAGAAAACATAAATTTATCCTCCTCTATCCATTTACAAGGGATTGGTTAGCACCCTTTGGGGGACGAGACTTGCCTGCTCCCTCCCCATGCTTCCATCCGTGCTCCCGCGTACGTGGCTTGATTTGATTGGAAGAAAATAAGGCCCGGCCCCACCCCTTGAAAATCAGGGGGGGAGAAGATTAGATTAGAAAAGGACAGCCGTAGGATAAAGTGGGAGCACGGATGGGAGCATGGGAAGGGAGCAGGCAAGCCGGATCCCCCTTTGGGGTGGCTGCTCCTATTCCGCGACCTGCATGTTAGATTTTTCAGCGAGTGCGTACGTCTTTTGTCATGCGCCAGTAGTTGGACTGGCGCAACTCCCAGTTATTTCTCTGTTTCTTTCCTTGCCCCACTACTTCGGCCACTGCCTGCTTCTTTCATTCATTCATTATTTATTTTGATGTTTTAAATAAATTTTTTCTTTGAACTATAAATAAGGGAAATTTTGATCTTAAAACCAGAAAAGAAGAATCAATACTAATTTCTTATACTAAAAAATGCTCATTAAATGTTTATGGATTCAAAAAATATTCATGCATTGAAACAATTGTTCATCAAACTCAATATTTTTATGGATTAAAAAATTGTTCATCCAATTCAAAAAATATTCATGCATTACAATTGTTTTTGAATTCAAAATTAGTTCAAAATTCAAAATTAGTTCAAAAAATTCAAAAACTGTTCATGGCATCAAAAATGTTCATCAACAAAAATAATGAATCGTTATACTATTAGCTTGTTTTGAAAAGAATGGGCTGCCATCTTCATGGAAAAAAAACTTGATTTATTGATAGCAGGAAGCACAATGATATTGAAAAAAATCTACCGTATGTTCAAGCTGAATAGATATACTGATCTTTACAGTTCAGCAACCATAAAGCAAAATCTACAGTAAGGTCAAACTCAATAGCAAGAAAGCACTGTACACGTTATCCTATAGTACTAGTGCATGTGTGATGCAAAATCGTTATGCCAACCGCAAGAACAACACCGTACACATTATCAGTGCATGTGTGCAGGGCCGGCCCTGGGCCAGGGCAGCAGGGGCGACGGCCCGGGGCCCAGTGAAATTAGGGGCCCCGACCTGTAGGGTACAGTGTATATATATATAAGCCCTGATGAATTGGCGCAAATAAAAAAGTAAGGGGCTATAGGCAGGGTCGCAGGGAGGCCCATCTCCAACAGAAGCCCAACTGCCAAGAGGCCTGAACTCACGCCGGTTCGTTTCTAGCCTGTTCGTTTTCTCGCCAAGGGGCACAGAGGCGAGCGACTGTCCTCCTCCTCAGTCTGAACGCCGGTTCGTTTTCTCGCCTGTTCGCCTTCACAGATCGGCCGACCGGGCAACTGCGAGTCTTCGACAGCGGTTGCCGCCAGATGCGTTCGCGAGGAATAGCAGGAGACAAAGGTAAATCTCAAGATTAATTTCTCTTAACCCTCAATCTTAATCTATATAGTGATTAATCTATATTCTTCTTTTTACAACAGTAGTGTTCTTGGAGTAGTGTTTGATCTGTTGTTGCCGACTTGGTCCTGGATTTCTTGTTTCCTTGATGATTGAATTTGGATAGTTGCAGCCTGAAGAACACAGATTTTCACTGATTTATTGCAACCTTCAGCCTTCAAGTGCCTTCAATCCTTTTCTTGCAAACATGCTGCCCAAAAAACATTTATCTGGTTTCCAGAAAAGAACAAAGAGGAAAAGAATAGATAACTTTATTGGAACTCAGAAGGGAGCTATGCGTAAATTTGCTGTGAGGAATGACACTGCTGATAATCTTGATGAATTAGATGGCAATGGTGCTGAAGAACAACAACATGCTGAGAATGAGACCACAATTGAGGAAAACAATGCCCATGAGACTCCTATAAAGTTGAGTGGCCGTGAGAATCCTACAAGTGTTGATGAACAAGGATCTTATCCTTTTGATATCTATGACCCTAGAAACTGGGACGCTCTTGACAATAAAGCAAGAGATATTCTGATTGAAAAAGGGCCTACAAGGGAATACAATCTTGTATTCGAAACTGAAAGTGTTGCAAATGACATTGCCAAATACACTCATGCCAGCAGATCAGATATTTGAGTTTGTTAGAGCTGCAGATTGCTATCCAAACGTGTCAATTGCTTACCAAATTCTCTTAATTGTGCCTGTGACGGTAGCATCAGCTGAACAAAGTTTTTCAAAATTGAAGTTGTTGAAAAATTATTTGAGGTCAACTATGTCGCAAGAAAGATTAAATGGATTGGCAATATGTTGTATTGAGAAGGATGTGTTGGATAACATTGATCTTGATACTGTCATTAATGATTTTGCATCAAAAAATGCACGAAGGAGCCGTTTCTCATGATTACTGGAGGCTTGGAGGTTCGTTAGCATATGATTTACTTTTTGTTATGCTCTGTAACTTCTATGATATTTGATTTAGACCTGAAGTATGACGTTGTTATTTATGGCCTGGAGTATTTTTACCAAGGAAAATTACCACTGTTTATTATAGCTTTGCAAGATTTTTTTTTCTATCAATGTATGGGATCATGTTTTTCCTCCAATGTCGCCACTGGGCCCATTCATTTGAGTTCGCCCCGGGGCCTCTGAAACTCGAGGACCGGCGCTGCATGTGTGATGCAAAATTGTTATGCCCACCACAAGAACAACACAAAAAACACCATCCAAATATTTGGTGGTACGGTAGCAATAACACATTGAACATGTAATAACGAAGACCAGCAATAGTAGCGGAAAACATTTTAACCAAAAAGAAAGAAACATGTAATGCTGACGCTTGGTCTTCACTGAGAAGATCTAACAGTGAGTCTTCTTCGTCTTATTGGTAGGAACATCCAAGTCAATCTTGCTCAGGTCGAACTTTGTCATATTGTGTGCAACTAGCTGACGAAACTGGGTAATACTTCCTTGGCATAGAGAAAGTGCTAGAAGATCTAACATGATACATATCAAAGAATTCGCAAAAAGATTTAGCAATGATGGCGAAAAGAAGTCACAAAACATACTTGATCAAACTCTTTCATGCATTTCCCATTCCATGAATCCATGTACAACATGTTGTACAGAGCACAATCGTGGTTGTACAGTGTCCAAAAACAAATCTGGAAAAGAAACACTTGAAAAGAATAAATGAAGAAAAAGTATAAGTAAGATAAAAATGAAAAGTATAGTAAAAACTTAGAAGAATTTTGGTAAATTGCGTGTTTATCTTCAAGGGATAGTTCTCGGGAGAAATACGGGCAAAGTTCTCAATATTTTTTAAAATTGGACTACGATAACTTGAATAATTGGCCAAGTTGGTAATCCAAATAAAGAAGAAAAGAATAGACAAATAAGTAAAGAAGAAACTTGAGTTGCAACACTTTGTGTTTATATTTGATTGATAGTATATCAGATTTGCAGTACATTTGTAGATGAGAGCTAATTAACACCAGCAGAATAGCAAACGAAACATGAGTAACAACAAATTCAGGTTTGAGATAAATACAATAGCGAGGGCTGTAGGGAATTACCTAAACCCCCCAAAGGAACAAGCTTACAGTAAAAATCTTGTAGTACTCAATAGAAACCTGCACACAAGAGATTACTGGTAAAACAATTAGATCTGAACATAACAACCATGTGATCTACCATACTACTGTTGGGAAACGTTGCATGGAAAACAAAAAAAAATCTACGCATACGCAGGATCTATCTAGGAGATGTATAGCAACGAGAGGGGGAGAGCATGCCTACGTACCTTCTTGATCCAGCAAGATGGCGAGGTAGTAGATGAGTTCCGTCAGCACGACGGAGTGGAGACGGTGATGGTGAAGTGATCTCTGCAGGGCTTCGCTTAAGCACTACGAAAACTAGTAGACTGCCCGTGCGTTGCCACGGGCCAACAAACAAATTTGTAAGTAATGCTCATTTTAGTCCCCCACAAACAAGCACATTGCATGCAATGTTCAACCAGAACACAAACACAAGTATTTTCTTCTCACTTTTCCAACAAACACCATGCACCCCTCTAGCTTGTCTTCTCCATTGAACTTATCTCGTGTCGTGTCTTATTTGTCCATACATACATCAATCATCCTCTTAATAGAAAAGATAATTTGAATAGACAGACTGACTTCCATCTAAGGAATGCAATCGGTAAAACAATAACACCAACTGAAGAATGGTATAGTTTCATCTGGAAAAATGTCGTGTTGCCTTCTAAAATCTTACAGTGTATAGTATTACTCGGTCTAGCCAAACGGTGAAATCATATACTATTTTATAAAATCGTTAACTAAATCTCTGCACACATGACTGAAAATTTCATAACAAGTATATTCTCACACAAAAAGAAAAGGGATTCCCCTAGATCCTGCGCAACGACCTCACATATTTTTAACTTTTAGCCCATTAAAACTCCTTGAGCAACACGCATGACGCCAGGAATACTATGAGGTTCATTTGACAAATCAGGTGATCAAAGAATGATACGTCTCCGTCGTATCTACAATTTTGGATTGTTCGATGCCAATATTATACAACTTTCATATACTTTTGGCAACTTTTTATACTATTTTTGGGACTAACATATTGATCCAGTGCCCAGTGCCAGTTCCTGTTTGTTGCATGTTTTTTGTTTCACAGAAAACCCATATCAAACGGAGTCCAAACGGGATAAAAACTGATAGACATTTTTTTTGGAATATTTATGATTTTTGGGAAGAAGAATCAATGTGAGACGATGCCCGAGGCGGCCATGAGGCAGGGGGCGTGCCCCAGGGGGTCAGGCGCGCCCTGGGCCCTCGTGGCCACCCCGTAAGGCGGTTGGTGCCCTTGTTTCGCTGCAAGAAAGCTAATATCCGGATAGAAATCGTGTTAAAATTTCAGCCCAATGGGAGTTACAGATCTCCGAGAATATAAGAAACGGTGAAAGGCCAGAATCTGAAACGCAGAAACAGAGAGAGACAGAGAGACAGATCCATTCTCGGAGGGGCTCTCGTCCCTCCCAAGCCATGGATGCAATGGACCAGAGGAGACACCCTTCTCCCATCTAGGGAGAACGTCAAGGAAGAAGAAGAAGAAGAAGGGGGGCTCTCTCCCCCTCGCTTCCGGTGGCGCCGGAACGCCGCCGGGGCCATCATCATCACCGTGATCTACACTAACAACTTCACCGCCCTCATCACAAACTCCCCCCCCCCTCTATGCAAAGGTGTAACCCCTCTTTTACCCGATGTAATCTCTACTTAAACATGGTGCTCAACGCTATATATTATTTCCCAATGATGTATGGCTATCCTATGATGTTTGAGTAGATCCGTTTTGTCCTATGGGATGATGATCATGATTGGTTTGAGTTACATGTTTTATTATTGGTGCTGTCCTATGGTGCTCTCCGTGTCGCGCAAGCGCGAGGAATTCCCCGCTGTAGGGTGTTGCAATACGTTGATGATTCGCTTATAGTGGGTTGCTTGAGTGACAGAAGCATGAACCCGAGTAAGGGGGTTGTTGCGTATGGGATAAAGAGGACTTGATGCTTTAATGCTATGGTTGGGTTTTACCTTAATGATCTTTTGTAGTTGCAGATGCTTGCTAGAGTTCCAATCGTAAGTGCATATGATCCAAGAAGATAAAGTATGTTAGCTTATGCCTCTCCCTCAAATAAAATTGCAATAGTGATTACCGGTCTAGTTATCGATTTCCTAGGGAGAAATAACTTTCTCTTGACAAAAAGCTCTCTACTAAAACTAACTTAGTTTTGTCTTCATATAAAAAACCCCTTCTTTTTATTTACGTGCTCTTTATTATCTTGCAAACCTATCCAAAAATACCTACAAAGTACTTCTAGTTTCATACTTGTTCTAGGTAAAGCGAATGTCAAGCGTGCGTAGAGTTGTATCGGTGGTCGATAGAACTTGAGGGAATATTTGTTCTACCTTTAGCTCCTCGTTGGGTTCGACACTCTTACTTATCGAAAGAGGCTACAATTGATCCCCTATACTTGTGGGTTATCAAGACCTTTTTCTGGCGCCGTTGCCGGGGAGTCATAGCATGGGGTGAATATTCTCGTGTGTGCTTGTTTGCTTTATCACTAAGTAATTTTTATTTGCTGTTCTAAGTTGTTCTCTATCTTTAGTTATGGATATGGAACACGAAATACCAAAAAAATTAGGTGTACTTGCTACTCATGGAGATGGGGAATCTCCTAAAACCCTCGATGCTCATTATGTGAAAGATATTATGTACTACTTTGATAATCCCGAGAAAACTCCATTCAATTATGTTATGGGAGACACGTTAGATCAATGTGAATACTTTAGGGATTATCGCTTGACACAAAAGGGGAAACTATTATGGGATAAAATTTATATGTTGTATTGGTATGCTAGGCAACTATGCTTGAGATATGATTATACTTGTTGCTCTAGGATGATGGCTCCACACCTTCCCTTTTCATGCAAATTTAATGATAATAAAACCTTAGCTTCTTATGCTAATGGTATATATGATTACTATGATGTGGAACAAATAGAAGAATTTGTTGATTTTATGGGTGCTTATCAAATTGAATCTTTGTTTAAAGAGTGTGAAAATCTTGATGATGTTGTTTACAGACCTGAAAAATTTGCTATACTAAAATATTGCTATGAGAATTATGAATTCAATTCTGATATTGATGCATTTATTGAGGAAGTCGCTGCTGCCCAAGAAGAGACTAATATTTTGCAGGAGTCTATGGAGAAATTGATGAAACTGTGAGCTCATTGGATGAAAAAGATGATGATGAGAACGAAGAACAAAAGGAGGAAGAGCGGATTAGCTACCCGTGCCCACCTTCTAATGAGAGTAACTCTTCAACTCATACATTGTTTAATTTCCCTTTGTGCTTACCGAAGGATGATTGCTATGATGATTGTTATGATCCCGTTGATTCTCTTTAAATACCCCTTTTTGATGATGCTTGCTATGCTTGTGGCCATGATGCCAATATGAATGATGCTTACGGAGATGAACTTGCTATAGTTCCTTATGTTAAACATGAAATTTTTGCTATTGCACCCACGCATGATAGTCCTATTATCTCTTTGAATTCTCCAAACTACACTATATTGGAGAAGTTTGCTCTTATTAAGGATTATGTTGATGGGTTGCATTTTACCATTGCACATGATGATTTTGATAGATATAATATGCATGTGCTTGATACTTCTACTTGCAGTTATTATGAGAGAGGAACTACAACTCTGCCTCTTTATGTTTCCAATATGATAAAATTGCAAGAAACTACTTATACTATGCATTGGCCTTTACTATGTGTGCATGAATTGTTCTTTTATGACATGCCGATGCATAGGGAGAGAGTTAGACTTCGTTGTTGCATGATATATGTTACTTTGTGCTCACTACTAAATTACAAATCATTGTTAATTAAAATTGGCTTTGATATACCTTGGGATCCAGGTGGATCCAAAAGTTGAGCACTATATGCCTAGCTTAATGGCTTTAAAGAAAGCGTTGCCAGGGAGACAACCCGGAAGTTTTAGAGAGTCATTTATTTCTGTCGAGTGCTTTTATATAGTTTTAAAAAATAAAAAATAAAAAGGGGAACCCAAAACTTTGTTCATGCTCACGAAAACTTTGTTCATGCTCACGAAAACTTTGTGAATCTTAATTACGAAAACTTTTCATCAAAAATAATTATCACCTTGTACAATTCCATTGTGTTATAAAAATAATGTGCCAAGGTTTGCCTTTAGGATGTTTACAATGCTTGTTGGTTTGTGCGGTGCAAGACAGAAACTTTGGCTGTAGTGCGCGATTTTACATTTTTACTGAAACGTAAAACGGTTCTGAAAATTTTTGCACTGTCTTGATATACAAATTTTTATGTTTTGTAATTTTGGCAGAATTTTTGGGGTACCAGAAGTATGGTGAATGTTCAGATTACTACAAACTGTCCTGTTTAAGACATATTCTGTTTTTGATGCATAGTTTGCTTGTTTTGATGAAACTATCAATTTCTATCAGTGGATTAAGCCATGGAAAAGTTATATTACAGTAGCTACAATGCAAAAACAAAATATGAATTGGTTTGCAACAGTACTTAAAGTAGTGATTTGCTTTATTATACTAATGGATCTTACCGAGTTTCTGTTGAAGTTTTGTGTGGATGAAGTGTTCGAAGATCGAGGAGGTCTCGATATGAGGAAAAGGAGGAGAGGCAGGATCTCAATCTTGGGGATGCCTAAGGCACCCCAAGTAAATATTCAAGGAGACTCAAGCGTCTAAGCTTGGGGATGCCCCGGAAGGCATCCCCTCTTTCTTCAACAAGTATCGCTATGTTATCGGATTTGTTTCGTTCATGCGATATGTGCAAATCTTGGAGCGTCTTTTGCATTTAGTTTTCACTTTTCTTTTTTGCACCATGCTAGTATGAGATAGTCCTTTGTTGATTTATAGAATGATCATTGCACTTCGCTTAAATCTTTTGAATATGGCTTTATAGAATGCTTCATGTGCTTCACTTATATCATTTGAAGTTTGGATTGCCTGTTTCTCTTCACATAGAAAACTGCCATTTGTAGAATGCTCTTTTGCTTCACTTATATTTGTTAGATCGTGGGCATATCTTTTGTAGAAAGAATTAAACTCTCTTGCTTCACTTATATCTATTTAGAGAGATGACAGGAATTGGTCATTCACATGGTTAGTCATAAAATCCAACATAAAACTTGTAGATCACTGAATATGATATGTTTGATTCCTTGCAATAGTTTTGCGATATAAAGGTGGTGATATTAGAGTCGTTCTAGTTGAGTAATTGTGAAATTCAGAATTACTTGTGTTGAGGTATGCAAGTCCCGTAGCATGCACGTATGGTAACTGTTGTGTGACAAATTTGAAGCATGGGGTGTTTCTTTGATTGTCTTCCTTACGAGTGGCAGTCGGGGACGAGCGATGGTCTTTTCCTACCAATCTATCCCCCTAGGGGCATGCGTAGTAGTACTTTGCGTCGAGGGCTAATAAACTTTTGCAATAAGATATGAGTTCTTTATGACTAATGCGAGTCCATGGATTATACGCACTCTCACCCTTCCATCATTGCTAGCCTCTTCGGTACCGTGCATTGCCCTTTCTCACCTCGAGAGTTGGTGCAAACTTCGCCGGTGCATCCAAACCCCGTGATACGATACGCTCTATCACACATAAGCCTCCTTATATCTTCCTCAAAATAGCCACCATACCGACCTATCATGGCATTTCCATAGCCATTCCAAGATATATTGCAATGCAACTTCCATCATCATCATATACATGACTTGAGCATTCATTATCATATTGCTTTGCATGATCGTAAGACAACAAGCATGATATTTTCATGGCTTGTCTGTTTTTTGATGTATTTTCTATGCTAGATCATTGCACATCCTGGTACACCGCCAGAGGCATTCATACAGTCATATTTTTGTATCGAGTTGTAATATTGAGTTGTAAGTAAATAAAAGTGTGATGATCATCACTATTAGAGCATTGCCCCAGTGAGGAGAGGATGATGGAGAATATGATTTCCCCACAAGTCAGGATGAGACTCCGGACTTCATAAAAAAAGGCCAAAGAAGCCCAAATAAAAAAGGGGGCCAAAGAAGCCCACCAAAAAAAGAGAAAATAAAAAAAATATGAGAAAAAAAGAGAGAAGGGGCAATGTTACTATCCTTTTACCACACTTGTGCTTTAGAGTAGCACCATGTTCTTCATATAGAGAGTCTCTTGAGTTATCACTTTCATATACTAGTGGGAATTTTCATTATAGAACTTGGCTTGTATATTCTGATGGTGGGCTTCCTCAAATGCCCGAGGTCTTCATGAGCAAGCAAGTTGGATGCACACCCACTTAGTTTCAGTTTGAGCTTTCATACACTTATAGCTCTAGTGCATCCGTTGCATGGAAATCCCTACTCCTCACATTGACATCAATTGATGGGCATCTCCATAGCCGTTGATTAGCCGCGTCGATGTGAGACTTTCTCCGTTTTTGTCTTCTCCACATAAACCTCCACCATCATATTCTATTACACCTATAGTACTATATCCATGGCTTGCGCTCATGTATAGCATGAGGGTTGAAAAAGATGAAGCGCGTTAAAAAGTATGAACCAATTGCCCGGCTTGTCATGGGGGTTGTGCATTATGGGAGAATTTTGTGTGACAAAAATGAAGCATGGCCAAACTATATGATTTTGTAGGGATAAGCTTTCTTTGGCTATGTTATTTTGATAAGACATAATTGCTTGGTTGGCATGTTTGAAGTATTATGGTTGGCATGTTTGAAGTATTATTGGCATGATGGACTATTTCTTTGAATCACTCGTGTCTTAATAATCATGCCATGATTAGATATATGATCAAGATTATGCTAGGTAGCATTCCACATCAAAAATTATCTTTTTTATCATTTACCTACTCGAGGACGAGCAGGAATTAAGCTTGGGGATGCTGATGTTGGGGAACGTTGCAGAAAATTAAAATTTTTCCTACGGTTTCACCAAGATCCATCTATGAGTTCATCTAAGCAATGAGTCAAGGGAGTGAGTTTGCATCTGCATACCACTTGTAGATCGAGTGAGGAAGCGTTCAAGGGGATGGTGATGATGGAGTCGTACTCGCCGTGATTCGGATCACCGATGACCAAGTGCTGAACGGACAGCACCTCCGCAACACACGTACGGGACGGACGATGTCTCCTCCGTCTTGATCCAGCAAGGAGGAAGGAGAGGTTGAGGAAGGCAGCTCCAACGGCAGCACGACGGCGTGGTGTTGTTGGTGCAGCAGTACTCCGACAGGGCTTCGCCAAGCACGTACGGAGGAGGAGAGGTGTTGGGGAGGGGAGGGGCTGCGCCTTGAGTTGTGTTCAGCAGCCCTCCCCTCGCCCCTCTATTTATAGGGGAAGGGGCAAGGGGGGAGGCCCCTCTAGATGGGATCTAGAGGGGGGCGGCGGCCAGGGAGGGGGGACTTGCCCCCCAAGCAAGGGGGGCGCCCCCCTTAGGGTTTCCCCCCAACCCTAGGCGCGTGGCCCCAAGGTGGGGGGCGCGCCCAGCCCTCCAGGGGCTGTCTCCCTGCCCCTTGCGGCCCATGTGGCCCTCCGAGAGGGGTGGCCCCTCCCGGTGGACCCCCGGAACCCCTCCGGTGGCCCCGGTACAATACCGATATGACCCCGAATTCTTTCGGTGTCCGTAAGACAACTTCCCATATATAAAACTTCACCTCCGGACCATTCCGGAACTCCTCGTGACGTCCGGGATCTCATCCAGGACTCCGAACAACTTTCGGTAATCACATACAAGTCTTCCTAATAACCCTAGCGTCACCGAACCTTAAGTGTGTAGACCCTACGGGTTCGGGAGACATGCAGACATGACCGAGACTGCTCTTCGGTCAATAACCAACAGCGGGATCTGGATACCCATGTTGGCTCCCACATGCTCCTCAATGATGTCATCGGATGAACCACGATGTCGAGGATTCGATCAAACCCCGTATACAATTCCCTTTGTCAATCGGTACGTTACTTGCCCGAGACTCGATCGTCGGTATCCCAATACCTTGTTCAGTCTCGTTACCGGCAAGTCACTTTACTCGTACCGTAATGAATGATCCCGTGATCAACCACTTGGTCACTTTGAGCTCATTATGATGATGCATTACCGAGTGGGCCTAGAGATACCCCTCCATCATACGGAGTGACAAATCCTAGTCTCGATCCGTGTCAACCCAACAGACACTTTTGGAGATACCTGTAGTGCACCTTTATAGTCACCCAGTTACGTTGTGACGTTTGGCACACCCAAAGCACTCTTACGGTATCCGGGAGTTACACGATCTCATGGTCTAAGGAAGAGATACTTGACATTGAAAAAGCTCTAGCAAACGAACTACACGATCTTGTGCTATGCTTAGAATTGGGTCTTGTCCATCACATCATTCTCCTAATGATGTGATCCCGTTATCAAAGACATCCAATGTCCATAGCCAGGAAACCATGACTATCTATTGATCACAACGAGCTAGTCAACTAGAGGCTCACTAGGGACATATTGTGGTCTATGTATTCACACGTGTATTACGATTTCTGGATAATACAGTTATAGCATGAATAAAAGACAATTTATCATGAACAAGGAAATATAATAATACTTTTATTATTGCCTCTAGGGCATATTTCCAACAGTCTCCCACTTGCACTAGAGTCAATAATCTAGTTACATTGTGATGAATCGAACACCCATAGAGTTCTGGTGTTGATCATGTTTTGCTCGCGAGAGAGGTTTAGTCAACGGATCTGCGACATTCAGATTCGTATGTACTTTGCAAATATCTATGTCTCCATCTTGAACATTTTCACGGATGGAGTTGAAACGATGCTTGATGTGCCTGGTCTTCTTGTGAAACCTGGGCTCCTTGGCAAGGGCAATAGCTCCAGTGTTGTCACAGAAGAGTTTGATCGGCCCCGACGCATTGGGTATGACTCCTAGGTCGGTGATGAACTCCTTCACCCAAATAGCTTCATGCGCTGCCTCCGAGGCTGCCATGTACTCCGCTTCACATGTAGATCCCGCCACGACGCTCTGCTTGCAGCTGCACCAGCTTACTGCTCCACCATTCAACATATACACGTATCCGGTTTGTGACTTAGAGTCATCCAGATCTGTGTCGAAGCTAGCGTCGATGTAACCCTTTACGACGAGCTCTTCGTCACCTCCATAAACGAGAAACATGTCCTTTGTTCTTTTTAGGTACTTCAAGATATTCTTGACCGCTGTCCAGTGTTCCTTGCCGGGATTACTTTGGTACCTTCCTACCAAACTTACGGCAAGGTTTACATCAGGTCTGGTACACAGCATGACATACATAATAGATCCTATGGCTGAAGCATAGGGGATGACACTCATCTCTTCTTTATCTTTTGTCGTGGTCGGGCATTGAGCCGAGCTCAATCTCACACCTTGCAATACAGGCAAGAACCCCTTCTTGGACTGATCCATTTTGAACTTCTTCAAAATCTTATCAAGGTATGTGCTTTGTGAAAGACCTATGAGGCGTCTCGATCTATCTCTATAGATCTTGATGCCTAATATATAAGCAGCTTCTCCAAGGTCCTTCATTGAAAAACACTTATTCAAGTAGGCCTTAATGCTGTCCAAAAGTTCTATATCATTTCCCATGAAGAGTATGTCATCCACATATAATATGAGAAATGCTACAGAGCTCCCACTCACTTTCTTGTAAACGCAGGCTTCTCCATAAGTCTGCATAAACCCAAACGCTTTGATCATCTCATCAAAGCGAATGTTCCAACTCCGAGATGCTTGCACCAGCCCATAAATGGATCGCTGGAGCTTGCATACTTTGTTAGCGTTCTTAGGATCGACAAAACCTTCCGGCTACATCATATACAGTTCTTCCTTAAGATGTCCGTTAAGGAATGCCGTTTTGACGTCCATCTGCCATATCTCATAATCATAGTATGCGGCAATTGCTAACATGATTCGGACGGACTTCAGCTTTGCTACGGGAGAGAATGTCTCGTCATAGTCAATCCCTTGAACTTGTCGATAACCCTTAGCGACAAGTCGAGCTTTATAGACGGTAATATTACCATCCGCGTCCGTCTTCTTCTTAAAGATCCATTTGTTTTCTATCGCTCGCCGATCATCGGGAAAGTCTGTCAAAGTCCATACTTTGTTTTCATACATGGATTCTATCTCGGATTTCATGGCTTCAAGCCATTTGTTGGAATCTGGGCCCGCCATCGCTTCTTCATAGTTCGAAGGTTCACCGTTGTCTAACAACATGATTTCCAGGACAGGGTTGCCGTACCACTCTGGTGCGGAACGTGTCCTTGTGGACCTACGAAGTTCAGTAGCAACTTGATCCGAAGTACCTTGATCATCATCATTATTTTCCTCTTCAGTTGGTGTAGGCATCACAGGAACATTTTCCTGAGCTGCACTACATCCCGTTCAAGAGGTAGTACTTCATCGAGTTCTACTTTCCTCCCACTTACTTCTTTCGAGAGAAACTCTTTTTCCAGAAAGCATCCGTTCTTGGCAACAAAGATCTTGCCCTCGGATCTTAAGTAGAAGGTATACCCAACGGGTTCCTTAGGGTATCCTATGAAGACGCATTTTTCTGACTTGGGTTCGAGCTTTTCAGGTTGAAGTTTCTTGACATAAGCATCGCATCCCCAAACTTTTATAAACGACAGCTTAGGTTTCTTCCCAAACCATAATTCATACGGTGTCATCTCAACGGATTTAGACGGTGCCCTATTTAAAGTGAATGTAGCTGTCTCTAGAGCGTATCCCCAAAATGATAGCGGTAAATCGGTAAGAGACATCATAGGCCGCACCATATCCAATAGAGTGCGATTACGACGTTCGGACACACCGTTACGCTGAGGTGTTCCAGGCGGCGTGAGTTGTGAAACGATTCCACATTTCCTTAAGTGTGTACCAAATTCGTGACTTAAATATTCTCCTCCATGATCTGATCGTAGGAACTTTATTTTTCGGTCACGTTGATTCTCTACCTCACTCTGAAATTCCTTGAACTTTTCAAAGGTCTCAGACTTGTGTTTCACTAAGTAGCCATACCCATATCTACTCAAGCCATCAGTGAGAGTGAGAACATAATGATATCCTCCGCGAGCCTCAACGCTCATTGGACCGCACACATCGGTATGTATGATTTCCAACAAGTTGGTTGCTCGCTCCATTGTTCCGGAGAACGGAGTCTTGGTCATCTTGCCCATGAGGCATGGTTCGCATGTGTCAAATGATTCATAATCGAGAGACTCCAAAAGTCCATCAGCATGGAGCTTCTTCATGCGCTTGACACCAATGTGACCAAGGCGGCAGTGCCACAAGTATGTGGGACTATCGTTATCAACTTTACATCTTTTGGTATTCACGTTATGAATATGTGTAACATTACGCTCGAGATTCATTAAGAATAAACCATTAACCATCAGAGCATGACCATAAAACATATCTCTCAAATAAATAGAACAACCATTATTCTCGGATTTAAATGAGTAGCCATCTCGTATCAAACGAGATCCAGATACAATGTTCATGCTCAAACTTGGCACCAAATAACAATTATTAAGGTTCAAAACTAATCCCGTAGGTAAATGTAGAGGTAGCGTGCCAACGGCGATCACATCGACTCTGGAACCATTCCCGACGCGCATCGTCACCTCGTCCTTCGCCAGTCTTCGCTTATTCCGCAGCTCCTGCTGTGAGTTACAAATATGAGCAACCGCACCGATATCAAATACCCAGGAGTTACTACGAGTACTGGTAAGGTACACATCAATCACATGTATATCAAATATACCTTTGGTGTTGCCGGCCTTCTTATCCGCTAAGTATTTGGGGCAGTTCCGCTTCCAGTGACCCTTCCCCTTGCAATAAAAGCACTCAGTCTCAGGTTCGGGTCCATTCTTTGACTTCTTCCCGGTAACTGGCTTACCGGGCGCGGCAACCTCCTTGCCGTCCTTCTTGATGTTCTTCTTGCCCTTGCCCTTCTTGAACTTAGTGGTCTTATTGACCATCAACACTTGATGTTCTTTCTTGATTTCAACCTCTGCTGACTTTAGCATAGAAAATACTTCAGGAATGGTCTTCACCATCCCCTGCATATTGTAGTTCATCACAAAGCTGTTGTAGCTTGGTGGGAGCGACTGAAGGATTCTGTCAATGACCGCCTCATCAGGGAGGTTAATATTCAGCTGGGTCATACGGTTGTGCAACCCAGACATCTTGAGTATGTGCTCACTGACAGAACTATTTTCCTCCATCTTACAACTATAGAACTTGTCGGAGACGTCATATCTCTCGACCCGGGCGTGAGCTTGGAAAACTAGTTTCAGCTCCTCGAACATCTCATATGCTCCGTGTTGCTCAAAACACTTTTGGAGCCCCGGTTCTAAGCTGTAAAGCATGCCGCACTGAACGAGGGAGTAATCATCAGCACGAGTCTGCCAAGCATTCATAATGTATTGGTTCTCTGGGACGGGAGCGTCACCTAGCAGTCCTTCTAAGACATATCGTTTCCTGGCTGCAATGAGGATGATCCTCAGGTTCCGGACCCAGTCCGTATAGTTGCTGCCGTCATCTTTCAGCTTGGTTTTCTCTAAGAACGCGTTGAAGTTCATGTTGACATGAGCGTTGGCCATTTGATCTACAAGACATATTTTGCAAAGGTTTTAGACTAAGTTCATGATAATTAAGTCCATCTAATCAAATTATTATAATGAACTCCCACTCAGATTAGACATCCCTCTAGTCATCTAAGTGTTACACGATTCGAGTCGACTAGGCCGTGTCCGATCATCACGTGAGACGGACTAGTCATCGTCGGTGAACATTCTCATGTTGATCGTATCTTCCATACGACTCGTGTTCGACCTTTCGGTCTCCGTGTTCCGAGGCCATGTCTGTACATGCTAGGCTCGTCAAGTTAACCCTAAGTGTTTTGCATGTGTAAAACTGTCTTACACCCGTTGTATGTGAACGTAAGGATCTATCACACCCGATCATCACGTGGTGCTTCGAAACGACGAACTTTAGCAACGGTGCACAGTTAGGGGAGAACACTTCTTGAAATTGTTGTAAGGGATCATCTTATTTACTACCGTCGTTCTAAGTAAACAAGATGCATAAACATAATAAACATCACATGTAATTATATAGTAGTGACATGATACGGCCAATATCATATAGCTCCATTAATCTCCATCTTCGGGGCTCCATGATCATCTTGTCACCGGCATGACACCATGATCTCCATCATCACGATCTCCATCATCGTGTCTTCATGAAGTTGTCACGCCAACGACTACTTCTACTTCTATGGCTAACGCGTTTAGCAATAAAGTAAAGTAATTTACATGGCGTTCTTCAATGACTCGCAGGTCATACAAAAATAAAGACAACTCCTATGGCTCCTGCCGGTTGTCATACTCATCGACATGCAAGTCGTGATTCCTATTACAAGAACATGATCTCATACATCACAATATATCATTCATCATTCATCACAACTTCTGGCCATATCACATCACATGACAATTGCTGCAAAAACAAGTTAGACGTCCTCTAATTGTTGTTGCATCTTTTACGTGGCTGCAATTGGGTTCTAGCAAGAACGTTTTCTTACCTACGAATAACCACAACGTGATTTTGTCAACTTCTATTTACCCTTCATAAGGACCCTTTTCATCGAATCCGCTCCAACTAAAGTGGGAGAGACAGACACCCGCCAGCCACCTTATGCAACTAGTGCATGCCAGTCGGTGGAACCGGTCTCACGTAAGCGTACGTGTAAGGTTGGTCCGGGCCGCTTCATCCCACAATACCGCTGAAGCAAGATAAAACTAGTAGCGGCAAGCAAGTTGACAAGATCTACGCCCACAAAAAAATTGTGTTCTACTCGTGCAATAGAGAACTACGCATAGACCTAGCTCATGATGCCACTGTTGGGGAACATTGCAGAAAATTAAAAATTTTCCTATGGTTTCACCAAGATCCATCTATGAGTTCATCTAAGCAACGAGTCAAGGGAGTGAGTTTGCATCTACATACCACTTGTAGATTGAGTGCAGAAGCGTTCAAGGGGATGGTGATGATGGAGTCGTACTCGCCGTGATTCGGATCACCGATGACCAAGTGCTGAACGGACAACACCTCCGCGTTCAACACACGTACGGGACGGACGATGTCTCCTCCGTCTTGATCCAGCAAGGAGGAAGGAGAGGTTGAGGAAAGCAGCTCCAACGGCAGCACGACGGCGTGGTGTTGTTGGTGCAGCAGTACTCCGACAGGGCTTCGCCAAGCACGTACGGAGGAGGAGAGGTGTTGGGGAGGGGAGGGGCTGCGCCTTGAGTTGTGTTCAGCAGCCCTCCCCTCGCCCCTCTATTTATAGGGGAAGGGGCAAGGGGGGGCGGCCTCTCTAGATGGGATCTAGAGGGGGGGCGGCGGCCAGGGAGGGGGGACTTGCCCCCCAAGCAAGGGGGGCGCCCCCCTTAGGGTTTCCCCCCCAACCCTAGGCGCATGGGCCCAAGGTGGGGGGCGCGCCCAGCCCTCCAGGGGCTGGCTCCCTGCCCCTTGCGGCCCATGTGGCCCTCCGAGAGGGGTGGCCCCTCCCGGTGGACCCCCGGAACCCCTCCGGTGACCCCGGTACAATACCGATATGACCCCGAATTCTTCCGGTGTCCGTAAGACAACTTCCCATATATAAAACTTCACCTCCGGACCATTCCGGAACTCCTCGTGACGTCCGGGATCTCATCCGAGACTCCGAACAACTTTCGGTAATCACATACAAGTCTTCCTAATAACCCTAGCGTCACCGAACCTTAAGTGTGTAGACCCTACAGGTTCGGGAGACATGCAGACATGACCGAAACTGCTCTTCGGTCAATAACCAACAGCGTGATCTAGATATCCATGTTGGCTCCCACATGCTCCTCAATGATGTCATCAGATGAACCACGATGTCGAGGATTCGATCAAACCCCGTATACAATTCCCTTTGTCAATCGATACGTTACTTGCCCGAGACTCGATCGTCGGTATCCCAATACCTTGTTCAGTCTCGTTACCGGCAAGTCACTTTACTCGTACCGTAATGCATGATCCCGTGATAAACCACTTGGTCACTTTGAGCTCATTATGATGATGCATTACCGAGTGGGCCCAGAGATACCTCTCCGTCATACAGAGTGACAAATCCCAGTCTCGATACGTGTCAACCCAACAGACACTTTTGGAGATACCTGTAGTGCACCTTTATAGTCACCCAGTTACGTTGTGACGTTTGGCACACCCAAAGCACTCTTACGGTATCCGGGAGTTACACGATCTCATGGTCTAAGGAAGAGATACTTGACATTGAAAAAGCTCTAGCAAACGAACTACACGATCTTGTGCTATGCTTAGAATTGGGTCTTGTCCATCACATCATTCTCCTAATGATGTGATCTCGTTATCAAAGACATCCAATGTCCATAGCCAGGAAACCATGACTATCTATTGATCACAACGAGCTAGTCAACTAGAGGCTCACTAGGGACATATTGTGGTCTATGTATTCACACGTGTATTACGATTTCTGGATAATACAGTTATAGCATGAATAAAAGACAATTTATCATGAACAAGTAAATATAATAATACTTTTATTATTGCCTCTAAGGCATATTTCCAACAGCTGATACGTCTCTGTCATATCTATAATTTTTGATTGTTCCATGCTAATATTATACAACTTTCATATACTTTTGGCAACTTTTTATACTATTTTTGGGACTAACATATTGATCCAGCGCCCAGTGCCAGTTCCTGTTTGTTGCATGTTTTTTGTTTTGCAGAAAACCCATATCAAACGGAGTCCAAATGGGATAAAAAGTGATGGAGATTTTTTTGGAATATTTATGATTTTTGGGAAGAAGAATCATCGTGAGATGATGCCCGAGGGGGGCACAAGGCAGGGGGCGCGCCCTAGGGGGTCAGGCACGCCCTGGGCCCTCGTGGCCACCCCGTAAGGCGGTTGGTGCCCTTCTTTCGCCGAAAGAAAGCTAATATCCGGATAGAAATCGTGTTAAAATTTCAGCCCAATCGGAGTTACGAATCTTCGGGAATATAAGAAACGGTGAAAGGCCAGAATCTGAAACGCAAAAACAGAGAGAGACAGAGAGACATATCCAATCTTTGAGGGGCTCTCGCCCCTACCAAGCCATGGAGGCCATGGACCAGAGGGGAAACCCTTCTCCCATTTAGGGAGAAGGTCAAGGAAGAAGAAGAAGAAGGGGGGCTCTCTCTCCCTCGCTTCTGGTGGCGCCGGAACGCCGCCAGGGCCATCATCATCACCGCGATCTACACCAACAACTTCACCACCCTCATCACCAACTCTTCCCCCCTCTATGCAGCGGTGTAACCCCTCTTTTACCCGCTGTAATCTCTACTTAAACATGGTGCTCAATGCTATATATTATTTCCCAATGATGTATGGCTATCCTATGATGTTTGAGTATATCCGTTTTGTCCTATGGGTTAATTGATGATCGTGATTGGTTTGAGTTGCATGTTTTATTATTGGTGCTGTCCTATGGTGCTCTCCGTGTCGCGCAAGCGTGAGGGATTCCTGCTGTAGGGTGTTGCAATATGTTGATGATTCGCTTATAGTGGGTTGCTTGAGTGACAGAAGCATGAACCCGAATAAGGGGGTTGTTGCGTATGGGATAAAGAGGACTTGATGCTTTAATGCTATGGTTGGGTTTTACCTTAATGATCTTTTGTAGTTGCGGATGCTTGCTAGAGTTCCAATCATAAGTGCATATGATCCAAGAAGAGAAAGTAGGTTAGCTTATGCCTCTCCCTCAAATAAAATTGCAATAGTGATTACCGGTCTAGTTATCGATTGCCTAGGGAGAAATAATTTTCTCTTGACAAAAAGCTCTCTACTAAAACTAACTTAGTTGTGTCTTCATATAAACAACCCCTTCTTTTTATTTATGCGCTCTTTATTTACGCCGCTGTACACTTCAACTGTGAGGGCCGCGGTGTGCTCTTCAGTACGGAGTGAGTGCTCCATATTACCATTGACTGTAATAACGACACGAGGTCCAGGCATTTTGAGCTTTAAGTAACCATAATGCGGGACTGCATTGAAGCGGGCAAAGGCAGTTCGACCGAGCAGTGCATGATAGCCACTGCGGAAAAGGACAATGTCGAAGATTAACTCTTCACTTTGAAAGTTATCTAGGGAGCCGAATACTACCTCCACTGTGATTGAGCCCGTACAGTGGGCCTCCACTCCTGGTATCACACCTTTAAAGGTAGTGTTACTAGGCTTGATTCGTGATGGTTCGATCCCCATCTTACGAACAGTACCTTGATAGATCAAGTTGAGAGTGCTCCCTCCGTCCATAAGGACTCTAGTGAGGTGGTATCCGTCAATGATTGGATCAAGAACCAGGGCGGCCGACCCCCCGTGACGGATACTAGTTGGGTGGTCCCTGCGATCAAAGATGATCGGACAGGCTGACCATGGGTTAAACTTGGGAGCGACTGGCTCTATGGCATAGACGCCCCGTGATGCGCGTCTGCGCTCCCTTTTGGGGATATGTGTGACATATATCATGTTCACTGTATTCACCTCAGGGGAAAACTGCTTCTGACCCCCGGTATTCGGCTGATGGGGCTCGTCATCGTCTTCGCTTGGAGGCCCTTTTCCCTTGTGTTCGGTATTTAATTTGCCGGCATGTTTGAAAACCCAACAATTCCTGTTGGTATGATTTGTGGGCTTATTGGGTGTGCCATGAATCTGACAGGGCCTCTCAAGGATTTTATCTAAGTTGGATGTCCCGTCTTTGTTGCCTTTGAAAGGTTTCTTCCACCGACCGGAATTAGGACCGCTGAATCCGACATTGACTGTTGTATCGTCTGTATCGTCATTGCTGTTGTTCTGACGTTTGTTTTTATTGCGGCGAGGTTTACCATTGCCGTCCCACACCTCGTAGGTGCTGGGGTCACCTGAGTTGTTGCTTCTATGAGCCAACCAGTTGTCTTCGCCCGCACAGAAGTGGGTCATGAGTGACGTTAAGTCTGCCATGGTCTTCGGCTTTTCCTGCCCAAGGTGTCGGGCGAGCCATTCATCACGGACGCTGTGCTTAAAAGCCGCTAAGGCTTCGGCGTCCGGACAGTCCACAATCTGGTTCTTTTTAGGTAAGAACCGATTCCAAAGCTTGCGAGCTGATTCGCCTGGCTGCCGAATTATGTGACTCAAGTCGTCAGCATCCGGTGACAGGACACAAGTGCCCTGAAAGTTAGCCCTAAAAGAATCTTCCAAATCTTCCCACGTTCCAATGGAGTTTTCTGGGAGGCTATTTAGACAGTGTTGTGCTGGTCCTTTTAGATTTAGGGGGAGATATTTAATGGTGTGGAGATCATCTCCTCGAGCCATATGGATGTGGAGAAGAAATCTTCAATCCAAACGGCTGGATCCGTCGTTACATCATACTGTTCGATGTTTACAGGTTTAAACCCTTCCAGAAATTGGTGTTCCATAACCTCATCGGTGAAGCTTAGGGGGTGTGCGGCCCTCTGTATCGCGCGATGTCACGGCGGAGATCGGCTGACATAGGAGCTCGGTATTGATCCCGAACATAGTAACAGTCGTCACGCTGGGCTTCATCGCCATTATCTCCCGCCGGGGCATGGCCCCTTGATTCATAAATTGATCTGGTCTGACCAGCTTTATTGGCTAGGTCGCGTTGTAAATCGTATGTGTATCCCGCGTCTGTTGTCTCATTGCCTCTTCGGCGAGGGGGTTCGGGTTGGTATTCAGCTTGATATGCCGTTTTGTCCCATCCACTTGGTGGTCGGTCTGGTTGATCTGCCTGATTGTATTTCGACGGTATTGGTTAAATGACTTCATCGTCGAATTGAGGCAGCAGCTTGCGCCTAGGGTAACTTTTCATAGGTCGCTCTTGGCCGTATTCCTCAGCGGCCAGGACCTTAGCCCACCTCTCATTCAACATGTCTTGCTCTTCTTTGAGTTGCTGCTTCTTCTTCTTCAGGCTCCGGGTTGTAGCAATGATCTGTCGCTTAAAGCGTTCTTGATCGAGGGGTTCTTCTGGAACAATGAAGTCTTTGTCACCAAGGCTAACCTCCTCTTCTGATTCTGGCATCTAGTTGAAGGAAATATGCCCAAGAGGCAATAATAAAGTTATTATTTATTTCCTTATTTCATGATAAATGTTTATTATTCATGCTAGAATTGTATTAACCGGAAACTTAGTACATGTGTGAATACATAGACAAAACATATTGTCCCTAGTATGCCTCCACTTTACTAGCTCGTTAATCAAAGATGGTTATGTTTCCTAACCATAGACACGTGTTGTAATTTGATGAACGGGATCACATCATTAGGAGAATGATGTGATGGACAAGACCCATCCGTTAGCTTAGCATCATGTTTCATGACTTATACATGTTCCTCAAACTATTAGATTATGCAACTCCCGAATGCCGGAGGAACACCTTGTGTGCTATCAAATGTCACAACATAACTGGGTAATTATAAAGATGCTCTACAGGTGTCTCCGAAGGTGTTTGCTGGGTTGGCATAGATCGAGATTAGGATTTGTCACTCCGTATTTCGGAGAGGTATCTCTGGGCCCTCTCGGTAATCCTCATCACTATAAGCCTTGCAAGCAATGTGACTAATGAGTTAGTTGCGGGATGAAGCATTACGGAACGAGTAAAGAGACTTGCCAGTAATGAGATTGAACTAGGTATGATGATACCGACGATCGAATCTCGGGCAAGTAACATATCGATGACAAAGGGAACAACGTATGTTGTTATGCAGTTTGACCGACAAAGTTCTTTGTAGAATAGGTAGGAGCCAATATGAGCATCCAGGTTCCGCTATTGGTTATTGAATGGAGATGTGTCTCGGTCATGTCTACATAGTTCTCGAACCTGTAGGGTCTGCACGTCAAAGTATACAATGCACACACGTACACCTATTTTGAATGCAAAACTTGGCAAGCACTATGCAAGGCTTATGCATTTGAGCCTGGTATGGTTATCACCTTTGATATTCGTCCGGAAGATGATATTGAAGGTAATAGAGACATATGGGTCGATGTGCAGACGCCTCCCGTTCTACCATTATGTGAGTTCTTCTCAACTATATTTTTGTCTTTGATATTGCTTATTTCAAAAATAACTGACAACTAATTTCTATTGACAGCTTATCTCCATTCAACCAAACATGTCCGGCACTTGGTAGACAGGACTTTCTACTGTCCCGGAGCTGAACTAAACTGCGAGGAGATAAGTCATTATGTTTCATGGCTTGAGGATCTTCATACTGTCAAGACAAATTTTTTTCCCGCACTTGAAAATGTTAATACTCAAAACGTGCGACCAATAGTGATGGTATTGAATTACGGTCACATCTATTTAGGAATGATGGTAAGATATTTACTATTTGTCCTTAGTGCATATTTTGTATACATATTTTTTTTGCTAAACTTTCATTGCTAAGTATATTAATTAAGTACTATACGATGTTCTTCAATAGGGACTCCCGATGACAGTTGTGCCTCAGGGGATCGAGACTAAAGGTCAGATGTCAATTGTTAGCTTAAGGCCAAGATATCCTGCATTGCACATGAATGCATTCAGGATTTCTAAAAGCGATGAATGCTTAATAGTGAAAGATTGGAGGAAAATTGTTAATGATCGCAGAGAAGTACTAGGGGGCAGCAATGAGAAGCGCAGCCCACGATTAGGAGACAGGTTCATCGGCATGCTCCAGTATGATCAATCAGGAGAGCTATACATGTTCTATGCTATTTTACCAGAGAGAGAGTAGCTAGCAGGAGTGATTTAGCTAGTTCTTCATGCTGCTCTTAATTAGTACTTGTCCTTTCATGTCCGTGTTCTTCGTTCTGAACTTAAGTGATTTGCTTTTCTGGTGTTATATATGAACGTTTATAATATCATGACAATCATGTTGAACTCGATGATTGATTCTACTACAAATTCTATATATATATATATATATGCATAACGTTTACAATGTGTACTATCGTAAAATACCAGCAAACGAAAAAGAATTAAAATGGAAATACAAAATTAAATGAAAAAGAAATCATAAAACTAAAAACCCCCAAACCTTATAGTACCGGTTGGTCTTACCAACCGGTACTAAAGGGCTCCAGGCCCCCGGAGCTGGCTCGTGCCACGTGGTTGCCCTTTAGCACCGGTTCGTGCTGAACCGGTACAAAAGGGGAGGGAGGGCCTTTAGTGACCACACTTTAGTGCCGGTTATGGAAACGGCACTAAAGGGCCTTACGAACCGGTGCTATTGCCCGGTTCTGCACTAGTGATCCCTCACGTCAACGAGTAGCCAATCCATCTACTCCTCGAGCCCTGCTCCCCTCCTCCCCTGCTCTCCACTGCGCCACCTCTTCCTCCTTCACTTTTCTCTCCAGTGGCGGCAATGACCTGCAGGCAAAGGGTGCCGGCAGCGCTCGATTCGATCTGCAGGACAGAGAGAAGATGCTATGGAGAGGGAGAAGGAAGGATAGGAGGGAGAAAGAGAGAGGAAAGAGGAGAGGTAGGTGTGCCAGCAGACGGGAGAGGCTCAACGGAAGGAGCGCCGCCGGCTCATTGTCGTTCACACCGTACGTGCTGGAGCAGAGATGCCTTTGTACAGCCCTCATGCCCGTAGGTTCATCCTCCTTCCTTCATGATGATCCCCTCTTTTGATTATTGAACCTGTAAATGCATGTCCCTCTATCTCTCTCCTCCTGCCCTCACTCACGTTTCCTCCCCTTGTCTCGTGGATGAAGCTTTCGGCTGCACGCGCATTATGAGGAGCGGAAGGTAGAGGTTGTGAGCCGGCCGGAGCAGCAAGAGCAAGGATCTGGCGGCCTCTACCTCCCCGTTGCATGCCACCACTGCATCTCCTCCTGTTTTCTTTTCAGATTTTACATGTTGAGATATAGGTTGGGTTGATCTCTTGTGTCAGGGAGGTGCGAGGTTGGGCATTTTGGCAATGACAGCCATGGTTTCAGCGAAGGATGCCCATGCAATGTGGCAATGACAGCTGCAACGTCACATGGATAGGCCCTAAGCGAGAGCTCCTATACACCGCCCGTGTGCGTCCGATCGACGCAGCTACGCTGAAGCGAGGCGCAAACGGGCCGGCCAAAGCGTCGAGCAAAAATTCGAAAAAGAAGCGCACGCTTGGGATCGAACTTCTGACCTCATTGTGCATTCCAGCGAGCCAAACCAGCCGAGCTAGCGACCCACAAACGTACTAACTGAGCGCCAATCGTAACGTATAAAAGACAACGGCAAATGATTTTTTTATGGAAATAAATATTTTTAGTATCATGTTGAACAGATTTTAAAATATAGTGTTTTTGTAAAAACAATGGACAATTCAAAAACACAAATGAACAGTTTGTAGTATACATTGAACAATTTTTTCATATACGATGAACAAAATTTGAATACACAATGAACATTTTTCCATATACGTTGAACAATTTCATAATATACGATGAACATTTTTTTAATACACGATGAACATTTTTATAATGCAAGGTGAACTATTTCATAATATACGATGAACATTTTCTACTACGAAGATTATTTTAATACACGGTGAAATTTTTATCTAATACGCAATAAAGAGAAAAAAGAGAAAGAGAAAATAAAAAAAAGGAAACTTAAAATAAAAAAGGAACCAAAATAGAAACAATAAAAAACCGGAACAAAACAAATGAAAACCAGACAAAGCAGTGAAAAAACTGCAAGCAAAAACCATAGAAGAAAAACGAAAAAAAAACCCGCAAGGAGCAGAGAAGGAAGCAGCAGCGAACGAATCAAACGGCAAAGGCAAATCCCGTACATGGGCCGGCCCAACTGGAGGCTCCCCTCAGCGAAAGCAAAACATTCTGACGCTAACGAGCGTCAAATAGGGTTTGCCGCCATAAGCACGAAGTAACGCACCCCTTATGAGTGGGCGACTACTAGGCGCCGGCGCGCCGGCCCAATAGTTGGGCCGGTCACGCCCCAGCCGCCCGATGCAGCACAGCACAGCCGTTTGATCTGGCTTCCGCATCCTTTTCTTCCCCCGTTCCTCGCCTTCCTCTTCTTCCCGAGCGACACGGCCGCCCCACCAGGCCCGCGTTGATTACCCCGAGCGACCCCACGCCGATTACCTCGAGCGGGACGACCGGCCTCCAAGCTCGCCATGCCCCGCTGTCGACAGTCGCCGCTCACCCCTCGTCGGTGCTGGCCCCCGCCTGCCTCCCTGCAGATTCAATGGCGACGACGTTGTGGTTCGCATCCAAAAGACGGTTGTAGCAAAAAATGGCACTGGTTCCAGCAAATCAAAAATACAGTGGTAGCAAATAATGCAAATTGGACTTTGTTCCAGCAAATAAAAAAATGCCGGTGGTAGCAAAAAATGAAGCTCGCTCCAGCAAACTAAAATACCGGTGGTAACAAAAATTGCAAAATTAGGGGCTGGTTCAAGCAAACCCAAAAATCGGTGGTAGCAAAAACTTGTGATGGTTCCAGCAAAAAAATAAACTGTAGTAACAAAACTGCGAAATTGGGCGATGGATGTAGCTTTGCCAGCAAATGGATGCAACACCTCCGTGGAGCGGTTCCAGCACCTCACCCAGCACCGACGACAGGGGATGTAACTTCCCCGGCAACGGATGCAACACCTCTGCCAGCCGGTTCCAACACCTCTGCCATGTCGTCACAGCGCCGCCGTCGACGGATGCATCTTCACCGGCAATGGATGTAGCATCTCCGTCATGCCGTCGTAGCACCTCTGATGGACAGTTCCAGCACCTCCGTCCACTCCTCATGGTGGGCGCCATCTCCAGCCTCGCGGGATACAGGCGTCCGACCTCATCGAGGGGGAGGATGAGGAGATTGATGGCCATGGCTTTCCTGGCTTGCAAGCAGTCCATGGCCTCCCTTTGCAACGTCGCTTGGAAAAAATGGTGGCTGCTGGCACCTCCCCCCTCCCTGACCCGTGGTGGTGGCTGGCCGAGTGGAGTTCGTCGGAGAGGACTAGAAAGGAGAGTGAAGGGGATGGGGATTCGATGCGGGTGGAAAGAATGAATGGGTGAGAGTGTTTCCTGTACTGTAGAGATAAGGATAAGATGAGGGATAGAGAAGCGGTGGCTGGTGGGCCAAGTCTGCCGCGTGGCGAGCACCTGTGAGATCGGCGCGCGACTCGGCCGGTGCCCCGTCCCGGAACGTTTCCCTTATGAGTGTCTACTCGGACGCTAATAGAAAAAAGAAGAAGAAGAAGGGGGCACATGGATA